>CAUYQV010103265.1:0-25719 GCA_963574575.1 Galagoides demidoff
CAACTCCTGGGCTCAAGCGAGTCTCCTGCCTCAGCCTCCCAAGTAGCTGGGACCACAGGCGCCCGCCACAATGCCCGGCCATTTTTTGGTTGCAGCCATCATTGTTGTTTGGCGGGCCCGGGCTGGGGATTTGAACCCGCCACCTTGGGTGTATGTGGCTGGCGCCTTAGCCGCTTGAGCCACAGGCGCCGAGCCACGCTCCAAATAATACTGTAGCAATTTCCAGGGAGTAGAAATTATAGGGATACTAAGATAAATAGACCAAAACACATAAATAAGAGATTTAATTCACCTCCGTAGTCCAAGAATCATTAAGTAGACCAAACAGAAATAACCATTCAGAAGACCTAAATTAAATCATCAGTATGGTAACGTGATATTTCAAATTGTCTATCATAATAATAGACAATATACTTTCTTTTTAAGAGCTGATCTGATGGAACAGTCATGAAAACTGACCATATTTGGTCCACAAGGAAAATCTCAATAACATTCAAAAATGTAAAAAAAAAAAAAAAAAAGAAATTATATGGTTATAAGGCAATATGACTAGAAATGAATTTAAAAATCAGGGGAGTGGCGGCTCATGCCTATAATCCTAGCACTCTGGGATGTCGAGGCAGGTGGATTACCTGAGCTCAAAAATTTAGAGACTGGCCTGAACAAGAACAAGACCTTGTCTCTAAAAAAATAGCCGGGTGTTGTGGCAGATGCCTGTGGTCCCAGCTACTCGGGAGGCTGAGACAAGAGAATCACTTAAGCCCAAGAGCTGAAAGTTGCTGTGAGCTGTGACACCACAGCACTCTACCGAGGGCGACAAAGTGAGACTCTGTCTCTTAAAAAAAAAAAAGAATTCAGCAGCACATTAAAATATTCAAATTAATTGGGTTTACTCCACGAAGGCAAGGATGACTCAGTATTAAGAAAACATGGATACAATCCATTACATTAACAGCTCTAAGGAGAAAAAATTGTACGGCCACTCCCAGTGACACTAAAAGAACATCAATGGCCATTTCCTGAACAAAAATCATACATATCAACACAAAAGCCAGAAGCCAACTTCACACTCAGGAAAGCGTATGAGTGCTTAGTTTCACGCATGGGTCCCGGAAAAGATAAAAACACTGCCCCCATCCCCATTGTTATAACGACAAAGCAATGTAACAAGAGAAAGAAATCAGAGGTATAAAAATTAAACAGAAATAGGAAAAGCTACTGCTATTTTCATAAAATAATAACATCATGTACCTGGAAAAGTCAAGGGAAACTTGCAAAACTACAAACAGTATGAGTGTACTGGAAGGCGGCAGGATCCTCTGCACACGCACTTACATCCCAAGAAAGAACAAGCAGTTAGGCTCGGCGCCTGTGGCTCAAGTGGCTAAGGTGCCAGCCACGTACACCTAAGGTGGCGGGTTCGAATCCAGCCCGGGCCCGCCAAACAACAATAACGGCTGCAACTAAAAAATGGCTGGGCATTGTGGTGGGCGCCTGTGGTCCCAGCTACTTGGGAGGCTGAGGCAGGAGACTCACTTGAGCCCAGGAGTTGGAGGCTGCTGTGAGCTGTGATGCCATGGCTTTCTGCCCAGGGGGATAGCTTGAGGATCCGTCTCAAAAAAATAAATAAATAAATATTATTTGGAGTGTTATGAATTATACCGTGACCATTATGAATTGCCCTTCTCTGGCTCACATAGTGATGTTACTCATAAATTTTCATTGTCTGGTATTAAGACCATGGCTCAGCTTTGCTTTTCTGTGTATTTGCTTTTACATCAATGCTTGTTCTTTTCCTTTTAACCATTATAAATCACTTTGCTGGCCAGCACAGTGGCTCATGCCTGTAATCACTGGGCCAGAGTTTTAGGAAAACTCCCCCAACTTGTTCCACTTCTTTTCTCCCTCACTCTGAGAGGCCACTCTCTTGAGCTCAGTAGTTTGAGACCAGCATGAGCAAGAGCAAGACCCTGTCTCTAGTAAAAGTAAAAAATATTAGCCAGGCATCATGGCGGGTGCCTGTAGTCCAAGCTACTTAGGAGGCTGAGGCAAGAGGATCGCTTGGCACCAAGAGTTTGAGGATGCTGTGGCACTCTTCCTGGGTTGGGGAAGGGACAGAGTGAGGCTGTCTTAAATAAATAAATGAATGAATGAATAAAATCCCTTTGCTTGGGGTATGTCTCTTGAATAGAGCAGAGTTTGGTTTTGCTTGAGATCTAAAATTGTTTTATTTTTATTTTTATTTATTTATTTTTTGAGACAGAGTTTCATTTTATCCCCTCAGTAGAGTGCTGTGACATCACAGCTCACAGCAACCTCAAACTCTTGGGCTTAAGCGATTCTCTTGCCTCAGCCTCTCAAGTAGCTGGGACTATAGGTGTCTACCACAACACCCAGCTATTTTTTGGTTGTAGCTGTCATTGTCATTTGGGAGGCCCGGGCTGGATTCAAACCCATCAGCTCCGGTGTATGTGGCTGGCGCCCTAGCCACTTGAGCTACAGGCGCCAAGCCTATTTTCTTTTTTAAAATCAGTGAACGCTATTCAATTAAAATCGTAATACTCAATATGTACTGATAGCAAAAGATGAATGTAAGTCACGTTTGAGCACCTCTCATAATTGCAGATGTGAAATGTGACTTGAATATTTCAATTTTAACATAGTTTGTTCCTTTCCTAAAATGAGTATTCATTATTTTGGCACCGTGCGGGGTGGGGGAGGGTACATCCTTCCACAGTGTGGTCTATTTTAAAGCAGTAGTCTGCCTGTCTGATATTTAGGAAGGCTTGTGTTTTTGTCGGAGTGGATACATTTGTATTTATAACATTTTTATAATGTTCCCAGTTTCCTCTGTTTTTAGGGTGTACCTGTTGTTTCTCTTGTGAACAACAGTGAGTTTAATTTGTTTCCTTTTCCTCCCTCCCATCTCATTTTTCTAGTCCCTGCCTGATCCTAGCTGATACTGTATTGAGTGATTGATTATAAGATGTTACCACTCTCAATGCTCTGGAAGCTCCCAGGCACGTGGTTCATGACAGTTACCATTTCCTACTCTTGCAGTGACATGAAAACCCCGACAAGAGGTGTCAGCAGTTGGAAGATAATTGTGGAGACAATAGTTAAATGCTACAGCACCCACACTCTTTTTCTTCCCCTCCCCCGCCTCCCTTCTTTTTCTTTGAGATAGTCTCACTTTGTCACCTTCGGTAGAGTGCTGTGGTGTCATAGCTCACAGCAACTTCAAACTCTTGGGCTCAGTGATTATCTTGCCTCAGCCTCCAAGTGTTGGGATTACAGGCATCAGCCACTGTGCCAGGCCCCCCTTTTTTTTTTTTGACAGGGTCTTGCTCTGTCATCAGTTTAGAGCACAGTAGTGTCATCATAGCTCACAGCAACCTCACACTCCTGGGCTCAAGGGATCTTCCCGCCTTGGCCTCCCAGAGTGCTGGGATTATAGGTGTGAACCACCACGCCTGGCCAGCACCCACATTCTTGAGAGTCTGTGAGATGACGCAATGTGTGAAAATGTGGGCACCAGTGACGCTGAGGCAAAGTAATTCAGCGGAATCCAGTTTTCACTGGGCCAGAGTTTTAGGAAAACTCCCCCAACTTGTTCCACTTCTTTTCTTTCCTGTGTGTGTGCCAGAGTGACACTGTGAGGTGGGGTTAACAACAGGGGACAGCAGTAAGGGATGTGGTTAGGGTCTGGGGGCCGGGACCGAGAGAACGGAGAGAAAACACAACCACAGAACCCGGGGCTGAGGGACTTTCCATGGCCTCGCCCAGGCTTCCTTTCACCGGGAGGTATCGCTCCTGGGTTTGCGCGCCGTCCTCTTGGTACCAGGATCCATTCTCCAGCTTTGGGAACCGAGAACCAGGAAACAAACCTGACATGTGACTAACAACTTCCTTTGAAAGGGTAAGCATTTCTTTCAAAATAAAAATTCTCCTTTGTTGCCATTAGCGCTCACGCAAAAATGGTGAAGGTTCCTAAAACATGTGGACCTTGTATAAGAAGTATGGCAAGCACTGACCAGACAGAGAGGCAGGTGCGAGAAGGGCGAGGGTTCTTGGTGTGCCAGGAAAGTGGCATTAGGACAGGAAACAGATAATGGCCCTGGTGGGCAGGCTGAGCAGATTTTTCTGAGAAAAGGCTAAAACTACACAGAAGACTTGCTGACGCTTGTGTGTGTTGAGCCCAACTGCAGATCTAAGAGGAGATACAAACATTGTCACCTGGGAGGAGTTAAGGAGAGAAAAGGCCAAATGAGCCAGTTCTTTTTTTTTTTTTTTGAGAAAGATGTTGCCCTGTGTCGCCCTCGGTAGAGTGCTGTGGCATCACAGCTCACAGCAATCTCAAACTCTTGGGCTTAAGTGATTTTCTTGCCTCAGCTTCCCAAGTAGTTGGGACAACAGGCGCCTGCCACAATGCCCAGGTATTTGTTGTTGTTGTTGCAGTTGTCGTTGTTTAAACTGGCCCAGGTTGGGTTCAGACCTGCCACCTTCAGGGTGGTGCTGTAACCACTGTGCTATAGGCACTGAGCCAAATGAGCCAGTTTGAAGCATCTTTAGTTTTATTATGAAGACAAATCTTGAGGTTCTGTTTACCTGGACACAGCCAGGTGTGGTGGCTTACATCTGTAATCGTAGACCTCTGGGAGGCTGAGGCAGGTGTATCACTTGAGCTAAGGAGTTCAAGACCAGCCTGAGCAAAGTAGGACCCCATCTCTACTAAACATAGAAAAATTAGCTGGGTGTTGGTACAGGCACCTGTAGTCCCAGCTACCCAGGAGACTGAAGTAAAAGAATTGCTTGAGCCCACGAGTTTGAGGTTGCTGTGAGCTCTAACTCCATTGCACTGTAGCCAGGGTGACAGAGTGAGACTCTGTTTCAAAAAAAAAAAAAAAAAGAAAAGAAAAAGTAGGGTAGTATGAACCTTCATTTGGGTGACATTTGTACCTTATTTTATTTCTTTGTTTTTTGGGTTTGTTTTTTTTTGAGACAGACTCTCATTTTGTCACCCTTGATAGAGTGCTGTGATGTCACAGCTCACAGCAACCTCAAACTCTTGGGCTCAAGTGATTCTCCTGCCTCAGCCTCCCAAGTAGCTGGGAGTACAGGCGCCTGCCACAATATCCAGCTATTTTTTTAGAGAGGGGGGCAGTCTCGATCTTGCTCAGGCTGCTCTCAAACTCCTGAGCTCAGCAATCCACCTGCCTTGACCTCCTAGTGTGCTGGGATTACAGGTGTCAGCCACCCCACTAAGCCCCCTACTGTTTCTTTCTTGAGACCCATCAGTTCTCACACACTTTGCCATCACTTTGTCCATCCATTTCTCCCTTGGTGCTTGTATTTCTGCTTTCTGGTCTTCCTTCCTGGCTGGAATTAGTTTTTCAAGTGTTTTTATTTTTTAATTCATGCTATAATTTTGATTTAGAATATTTGTCTTGTGGCAATCTTTTTATGCTGCATTTTCTTTCCATACAAGGGAATACTCATGTTCCTCTCCCCCATACACATTTTTTGTTGTTGTTCCTTTAAATTTTTTTTTTCCACATTCAAATTACTTGAATTTTCCTGGAGTAGCAGTTAATAGCAGGTTTTGGTGGAAACTGGGAGAGAGGCCAGGATAGTTCCCTAGATTTCTCTGCTGAAAGATTTCTCCTCTGTTGCTACAGTAATGTGTTGTGCCTTTAAAATATGGCCTTTCTCTGAAGCCGCCCCTTTTGCCTCTCAGAACCTGACTTGGTTTAAGAGGTCACCTGCCTTCAGCCAGGAGCCCTCCTGGCTCATTCTGGCCATAGCTCCTGCCTTCTACCCTCTTCCTTTTAAAAGCGGTGCTTTCTGGGGACTTCCGCAGCTGAGCACCCTGACGCCCCTATTCCCTCCCACCTGACCTCCATAGCTGCTAGTCATAGGTGCTTTGGGCTATACTGACCTGTGGTTGGGGGGTTGTGAGTTTTCCTCATCCCTTTGTTCTTCTATGTGATTCAGAAGACAGAAGATTCAGGACTGAGCTGCTGCCTTATTCCTATTGGAAGAGAAGTCATCACCTCCCTAATTTTTCTGATTGTCATATTCTCCCAAAGAGCAAGCCACTGCCTACTTGATTTCTGGCTTCAGAACACCAGAAAACCGTTTTGTAACTTCTGCTCTGAAAATAGGCCTCCTTATGATGATGACTTCCTTCTAACTGTTCTCTTACTTCTTGGATATAAATAATATATTCATTAATGCCCTGAGGGATTGGAGGGGTGGGGGTTGGGATGGCGTGGTGGCCCCTCCAAGCAGGGTCTAGAGCAGTGGTTCTCAACCTTCCTAATGCCGCAATGTATTTTCATTGTTAAAAAGGGGTCTTGTGACCCACAGGTTGAGAACCACTGGTCTAGAGGCTCTGGGTGTTTTTTTTTCACATTTTGGAGGCATCTGAGTTCCAAGACCAAAGAGCCCACCTCCTCATTTTTATGAACCAGCAGCTAAGGCACAGGGAGGGGGCAGAGATGGGTTCCAGGTCACATTGCCAATTTGTGGCAGGTCCAGAAGCCATCAGGAGGGACCTGGATTTGAGACCTGTATCCCATGCTATCTGCTGGCACTATGACCTCCCTCCCCAGATCCCTCGAGGTTCTCAGAGCCTTGATGTCTGCTCATGTTAGCTCACCACATGCAGCTGAGCAACACAGGCCCCAGGTTAGAACACTGAGTTAGTCCTGCTTTCCCTGGTGTGCAGAAGGGGATCTGGATCCTCCAGGAAAGGAACGTGGCTTGCCTAAGGTCACGCAGTAAGCTGGGCTTTCCAACTCACTGCTAAGACTGCGCCAAGGGCAGCCCTGTAGTTCAGCACTTTGAGAATTTTCTTTTCTTTCTTTTTTTTCCTCCTGAGGGAGTTGATGGCAGTTTTCTTTCTTTCTTTTTTTTTTTTAAGAGACAGAGTCTTACTTTGTTGCCTTTGGTAGAGGGCTGTGGAGTCACAGCTCACAGTAACCTCTGGACTTAGGCGATTCTCTTGCCTCAGCCTCCTGAGTAGCTGGGACTACAGGCACCTGCCACGACGCCTAGCTATTTTTTTGTTGCAGTTTGGCCGGGGCGGATTTGAACCTGCCACCCTCGGTATATGGGGCCGGCGCCCTACTCACTGAGTCACAGTGCCACCCCATGGCAGTTTTCAGAACACTTACTGTTAATTAATTAACACCCAGTGCCTGAGCCCCCAGGCTGGGCTGGACTGTGCCCTCAAGGCATTCACAGTCTAGAGGGGACACCACCTGCAGGCACACAGATGCACATAGGGCAGGCCAGCGCACCAGGTGGGGGGCAGGGATACTGTCCCCACCGTGGACACACACACACCAGCCCCAGTGCCACTACAGTCCCATGACATCACCCCAGCAGTCTGGGACAGGACCTGCAGACTCCATTAGAGGGAGAATGCAGCAGGCTCCCCTTCCTCCACTGCTTGTGTGAAGCCTCCCGACCTGTGTCACCCCCACACCCCCAATGCCAAGCCACGCAGTCCCAGCGACTCCATGTTTCCTCTTCCTGCTGTGGGGGCTCTGGTGCTGATGGGCATGGGGAGTTGATTCCTCTGGTTGGGGCAGCACATTCTTGGGTGGGGGCCCAGGCCCTCAACAGCACTGCACACCTGGGCCCTTCGGTCTTGCCAGCCTGATCTCTGGCGCTGTCTTTCCCTTTCTCCTTCCACTGAAGCCCTGCCTTGGGGTGATGTCATGGGATCAGGGACCAAGAGCGGCATCCCTGTGTCTGCTGACAGGGAGAAGGGAGGGGCAGAGACCCCAACCTGCAGGGGTGGCAGAGACAGGGGCCTGGGGAGAAGCAGCAGGAAGAAGGCGACATTGAGGGAGTGGTCGGCGGCGTCAGAAGTTTCTGCCATTAACTGTTAGGCTCTCCTTTCCTCTCTGATTCAGGGAGGGGCCCCTCGGCTGCTGCCCTGCCATCTGGTTGCCCATGTGCTGGTTTGACAGTCTGAATCCTACCTTTGTTACCAATCCTCTGTGGGGTTTGCAGCCTTAGTTTCCCTGCTCTAGAGTGAGAGGTTAGACCAGGTTCTCTACCCAGCTGGGGATAGTCTGTGACTTTTTTTTTTTTTTTTTGAGACAGTCTTCACTTTGTCACCCTTGGTAGAGTGCTATGGTATCACAGTTCACAGCAACCTCAAACTTCTGGGCTCAAGTGATCCTCCTCCCTCAGCCTCCAGTGTAGCTGGGACTACAGGTACCCTCCACAACGCCTGGCGATTTTTTAGAGATGGGGTCTTACTCTTGCTTAAGCTGGTCTTGAACTCCTGAGCTCAGGCAATCCACCTGCCTCAGCCTTCCATAGTACAAGGATTACAGGTGTGAGCCACCATGCCTGGCCCTGGTCTGTGACTCTTGAACATGGAAGCAGCTCCCAACTTTTGTGGAGAGCTGTTCCTCATCTGTGTGCTGGGCCTGGACAGCCCCATGGGGACATTAGGTGCTCATCTGAGGCAGATGAGCACCTACCCCTTAGGATTCAGAGACAGAAAAACAGGTGATCATTCCAGGGGGACAGGGGCTTGCTGGGATGCACTGATTCCATCAGAGCTCCTCATGGACTGCTGGAGCCCCCACTCCCCAGGTGGCCAAGGTTACACCTCTTACTCAGGAATAGCCTGTATCCATTATCTGATGTGGGTTGGTCCTGATGAAGGCCGCTGAGTTGCTCAGGGTTCTCCAGAGGAACAGAATCAGGAGGTGAGAAGGTGGACGATGTCCTGGCTGCCAAGGCGGGGCGGGGGTGTCTCTGTCCTCTGCCTTGTGTTCTATCCAGGCCTGCACAGCAGGAGGAGGGCAGTCTGTGTTACTGGATTCCAGTCCATCGGTTTGAAAGTTGGTCTCATCTGGAAACATCCGCACAGACATACCCTCTGGCCCAGTCAAGTTGACACGTAGAGTTCACCATCACAGCCCCACATTCTGATTTGAAACTAACATCTCTGAAGGGTGCCCCAGCTACAGAGCTTCTGCAGGACAGGTTGAGTCCTCTGTTGTGATAACCTGATAACTCATCCTCTCCCTCCCTCACCCTCACAAGGACACGACACGCCCCCCACCCCCCAATCTCTGCCTATGGCTCTCCAAGTCTGCCTGCTTCCCAGGACAGGCCTGTGACCAGGGTGGTGAAGAAAATGCCAGGTGATGTGACCAAGAGAGATGGGGTGGAGGAGGCCACTCACACCAATGGCCAGGAAAGGCCCTCTGAGGAAGGGACCCTTGAAGCCCAGCCTATGTGACATCTCTGCACAGAGGGTGAGAGCCTGGTTTTAATCCCAGCTCTGTTTCTGATCTTCTTTGTGGCCTCGGCTAAGTCACCCAACTACCCTGAGACTTAGTTTCCTTATCTGGGACTTAAGAACTGACCTTTTTCCTTCCCAAGATGTCTGAGGCTCCGGGACAGGGAAACAGAAGGGGAAGGAAGGCTCAGCGCCAGTAGCTCAGCGGCTAGAACAACAGCCACATACACAGGGGCTGGTGGGTTTGAATCCAGCCTGGGCCTGTCAATAATGATAACTACAAAATAAATAAATAACCAAGCCGTTGTGGTGGGCACCTGTAGTCCCAGCTACTTGGGAGGCTGAGGCAAGAGAATTTAAGCCCAAGAGTTTGAGGTTGCTGTGAGCTGTGATGCCGTGGCACTCTTCCAAGAGCGACATAGACTGTCTCAAAAAAAAGAAAGGGAAGGGAACATAGTGGGATAAATAGTGGCCTCCAAAAAAGATAATACAGTCTGAGCAACTTAATGACACCCTATCTCCACAAAAAATTTAAAAACTAGACAAGAATTGTGGTACACATCTGTAGTCCCAGTGACTCGAGAGCTTGAGGCAGGAGGATCGCTTGACCCCAGGAGTTAGAGGCTGCAGTGAGCTATGATGATGCCACTGCGCTCCAGCCTGGGCAATAGAGCCAGATGCTACTTCAAAAAAAAAAAAAAGGAAGAAGATGATGATGATACCCATGTCCTAACCCTGGAACCAATGACTATGACCTCATTTGGATAAAGAGTCTTTGTAGATGCTATTAAGTTATGGATCTTGAGATGACCAAGTCACCCTGGATTACCTGTGAACCCAATGACAAGCATTTTTATAAGATACAGAAGAGAAGACTCCTGGAGGAGATGGCCATGCAAAGATGGAGGCAGAAACTGGAGTGATCCTTCCACAAGCCCGAGCCCCGCAGTGCCTGGAGGCGTGGAAGGACCTTCTAGAGCCTGAAGGGAAGTACAGTGCTGATACCTGAGTTTGGACTTCTGCCCCCGCTCCAGAACTAAGAGAGAATAAAGATCTGAGGCACGCCACCTAGTCTCTAGTCATCTGTTTGGCAGTCACAGGGATCTTGATTATGTTCTGGTCCTTCTGGTCTTGTTTCCTGGGAGGACACTTCTGATGGGGTTTGTGCATCCTGCCAGGTGGCCTCTGAGGTGCAGGTCCTGCCTGCGGAGGGGCAGGAAGAGCGCTGGGGGTACCACAGACCAGAGGCCGGGTCTGCCTGGCTCTACCCTCACACTTCTGCGGGACCTTGTCTGTATTCCTCAGCCTCTGGGGACCACTCGGTCAGCACCCAGCCTGGAGTTGGGGTTCAGTATGGACCCGGCTGACTATTCCCGTGACCCTTGTTTTGTTGAGTCATGGTCAGCCCATGGTGGGCTAGACATGGGAACCCAGAAAGAGCCAGAAGGGCAGCTCCCCCACAGTGGGGGCCTGGCCCATGAAAGAGTGTAGAGCAGCTGAGAGGCCACAGTTAACTGGGAGTATCTTCCCTGCTGCAGGGCGGGAAGTGGGGAGCCTGGAGGGAGGAGGAAGCAGCAGGGATGGGCCAAGCTCAGCTGATGGAACCAGGACTCAGGCTGCAGCCGGGAGACCCATCCATGGGGCCCAGGAGCATACTTTGAGCCTGAGGTCACATGGGTATTGGGCTCTAGCCAAGTTTGCCCCATACACAGTTTCTATTCCTGGGTCTTGGGCTCCAACACCAAATATGGAACAGCCTGAGTCTGGCACTCCCACCTGCGGTCAGACATGGGTTTAGGGGGTGTGTCATGCCCCCTTCCCCCGCTGGGCCTAGGTCACTCCAATGCTATGGGGCTCTCCCTGTAGCTGGCCAGCCACCCAGCTGTCTGTCCACCCATCGGTGTGGTCCACATTGGGTTAAAAATACTCAGGACCAAAATAGTCCCTCTTTTTGCTAGAGAAAGCTGGGGCGAGGGACACAGTCGTGGTTTACACTACAGCTTTGCTTCCGACCCTGCTGGAGGTACCAGGTGCACCCCGACCTGTGACCCCAACTCACCTCACTCATGGCACCGTCATGGATCTGCTCATTGGTTGATTCGCTCCTACTGGTCACTCACGCACTGGCTCGGTCTTTGCGGGTTCGTCTGTGCATCACTCACCGGTCATGGGTTCCCTCAGTCACTGTTGACCATAGCCTGAGAGCTGAGCACTGCTCTGTCCTAGATGCTGAACAAAACAAACCGCGTGGAGTTGTTGCAGATAGACACCCAAAACAAAAAGATGAGCAGCAGAATAGGTGCTGGGGAGAAGAAACTGGAGAGGGGCTAAGAAAGGATGGAAAAGGCCAGGCTCAGTGGCTCACGCCTATAATCCCAGCACTCTGGGAGGCCGAGGTGGTGGATCGCCTGAGCTCACAGGTTCAAGACCACCCTGAGCCAGAGCAAGACCCTGTGTCTAAAAACTAGATGGGCATTGTGGAGGGTACCTGTAGTCCCAGCTACTTGGGAGGCTGAGGCAAGAGGGTTTCATGAGCCCAAGAGTTTGAGGTTGCTGTGAACTATGATGTTACAGCATTCTCCCAAGGGCAACAAAGTAAAACTCGGTCTCCAAAAAAAGAGTCAGAAGGCAGAGGCAGTGGGAGACGGGGGATGGGACATGGGGTCAGGGTGTAGGGGACACTTGAGGCCTGTGGTCCTGAGCTTCCCACACCACTCAGTCTGGGCAGAGGAGTGGCGTGGCCAATGTGTATGTTTAAAGTGTCCCTCAGGCTGCCAAGCAAGGGAGTCGAAATGTGAGCTGGTCAGTGAGAGTATTTGCAGTGTGCCAGGCCTTGCGCAGGGGACCAGGAGACAAGGTGCAGACCTATGCTTAACCCCCCACCCCGTGGAGCTTACAAAGGTACAGGGCCACCTCCACTGCCTCCATCTGACTCTCCTCACCTCTGGCACTAGACGAGGGTCACTTCACTCAGGAAGCCACCAGGGAGTTCTCATTGATTACATCATCCCACTGGGCTGAGCAGAGCTGTGCGTCTGTTCCTGCCCCTCTCTCCTGGCCGGTGCAGGGCGTGCCCCCTTCTCTCAGTATTCCGTGAGGGGCCGAGCCCCAAGCCTGCCTGCCTGTGTGGCCATTGGGATGAGCCCCCTGACAGCCAGCGACCCACCTCACTCTTCTCCCCGTCTTTTGCAGATGGGTCGGCCAGCGCTGCAAGTGCAAGGAAGGGCTGAGCTCTCACTGGCAAAGAACATCGGCTGCTGACCAGTGTGGGTCACCCGGAGGCTGTGGGCTGCCTGGATCCCTGCCTGCCTGAGATGGGCCACCCAGGCTGGTCAGTTACCTGCCAATGCTATCTTCAAGGTCCCCAGCCCCATTGCTTATGGCTTAGGCTCCAGGCACCACTATGGAGTTTCATCCTCAGGCTATGGATGAAACTGGGGGGCGGAGGGGGGGAACTGGTCCCTCAACCTCTCTCTGCCCAAACTTCCAGGCCCTTAAGGTAGAAGTGATGCAGCTATCCCCTGGGATTGCTGAGGGTCAGAGGAAGTGTGACATGGTCACTTAGAAGGCACCGAGTGAAAGGGTCGCTATTAATGGTAAATCCAGTTCAAGTCAGTGTGCCCTGAGTCCCTCCAAGGCCCCAGATACGTTCCATGTGTCCCTTGCTCCCAGGCAGGGCAGTCCAGTGGTGAGAGCAGAGACCCAAGCCAGAGTTCTAACTCCTACCCTGACACTGTGGGACTCTGCACGAGGTATCGAACTTTACTTGGGGCTGGTCATTCCCAGATTTCCACACTATAGGGGGCTGTGGGGGTTTAACAAGTCTATGTATGTGAAATTTTGAGAATCCTCTGGCATGTACAGGACGGACATGTTTACTGAATGTGTGAATGACTACAACCCCCAGTGGCTTCCAGTGTTTCTGTCCTGCAGGGAGCAAGACTGAGGCTCAGAGAGCTCAGGGACCTGCCCCACATCAGGCAGCCAGTTCAGCAAAGCAGGGATTCCAAGCCTCCCAGGCATTCACATGGCCCCACCCTGGAACAGGACCTAAGCATCTCCTTCCAGCCATCCCGGAGGCACCTGGAAGTGTTCCTGACCAATGAGACCTCACCAAAAGAGAGTGAAGGGCTCGCCACCTGTAGCTCAAGCAGCTAAGGCACCAGCCACACACACCAGAGCTGGTGGGTTCAAATCTGGCCTGGGCCTGCCAAACAATAATGACAACTACAACCAAAAAATAGCCAGGTGGTATGGTGTAGTCTCAGCTACTTGGGAGGCTAAGGCAAGAGAATCGCTTAAGCCCAGGAGTTGGAGGTTGCTGTGAGCTGTGATACCATGGCACTCTACCCAGGGCAATAGCTTGAGGCTCTGTCTCAAAAAAAAAAAAAAAAAGGCTCAGCGCCTGTGTCTCAAGCGGCTAAGGTGCCAACCATATACACCTGAGCTGGCAGGTTGGAATCCAGCCTGGGCCCACCAAACAACAATGACAAAAAATAGCTGCAACCAAAAGATAGCCAGGTGTTGTGGCGGGCACCTGAAGTCCCAGCTACTTGGGAGGCAGAGGCAGGAGAATCGCTTGATCACTTGGAGGTTGCTGTAAGCTGTGATGCCATGGCACTCTACCCAGGGTGACAGCTTGAAGCTCTGTCTCAAAAAGAAAAAAAAAAGAATAAAGGTAAAGAGTACTGGTCAAGGTCATGGACTACAGCACAATCTCCCTGTCCCTTTTCCACTCCACACCCTGTGTCTACACAGCCCAAGACCCAGGCTAGGGTAGTCAGAGGCCAGGTGACCCCGTCATGTGTGGGGCCATGAGCTTTGGACACAGCCGGCATCTCGTGCCCTGGTCAGCATCCTCCCAAGGGTGAGCCATGCCAGTCCTAGTGAGCCAGCACCCAGGTCTGCTGGAGCCCCTGACTTCAAGCTAGAAGTCATCAAGGCTGCTTAGCAGATGAGCCCAGGCCTGGTTCATAGAGTTGAGGGGTACATAAGCTGGGCCTCAAGTCACCAGCTGCCAGCCCCAACAAGGGAGCCACACCAGGCTGGAGGCTCCTGGTGTGATCTGGGAGAGCATGTCCAAGCCCCCCAACCTCCTGCTGCACCCACCAACAGGTGGAGGAGGTTGGGCCTCAGCAAGGAGAGTATCCTGTGTACCACATGGCAAAGCCATCGCTTCTAATGGTCCTTGCATGGACCAGACCCTTGCCTGGGCCCATGATAGCTGTGCTGCATGGGGAGTACTGTCCCAGTCCTTGGGGAGCTCACAGTGTGCTTCAGAGGGCAAGAGGGTCCTTGCTCAGACCTTAGTGCATGACCAGTGTGCTCTCATTTTACAGATGATCAGCTGGCAGGCTGGGATTCAAACCCAAGCCCATCTGGTCCTGGAGCCTATGGCTTTGGAAGCCAGTGTTGGCTCTAGCTGATCTCTGGAGCATTTTTCTTGTGAGTCACTGGCCTGCCTAAGCGGTGCCGCTCATCTCTTACAGACCAGCCAGTTCCTGCTGGAGGCTCCTGGTGTGATCGGGAGACCATGTCCAAGCCCCCCAACCTCCCACTATGTCTGCTCCGGGCTGTCCCAAGGCAACGAGTTTGCACCCTGTTCATCATCTTCTTCAAGTTCATGTTTTTCATCTCTGTCATGATCTACTGGCATGTTGTGGGAGAGCCCAAGGATCAAGGGCAGCTCTATAACCTGCCTACAGACATCCCCTGCCCCACCTTGGCACCTCCTATCCAGCCCTCCAGCACCCTGACTCCAGGCAACATTTTCTTCCTAGAGACTTCAGACCGGACCAACCCCAACTTTCTGTTCATGTGCTCAGTGGAATCGGCCGCCAGGACTCACCCTGAATCCCACGTGGTGGTCCTGATGAAGGGGCTGCCCCGCGGCAATGCCTCCCTGCCCCGGAACCTGGGCATCTCACTTCTGGGCTGCTTCCCCAATGTCCAGATGCTCCCGCTGGACCTGGAGGAGCTGTTCCGGGACACACCACTGGCAGCTTGGTACGTAGCTGCGCAGGGGCGGTGGGAGCCCTACTGGCTGCCGGTGCTCTCTGATGCCTCCAGGATCGCGCTCATGTGGAAGTTTGGGGGCATCTACCTGGACACAGACTTCATTGTCCTCAGGAACCTGAGGAACCTGACCAATGCACTGGGCATCCAGTCCCGCTATGTCCTCAACGGTGCCTTCCTGGCCTTCGAGCGCCAGCACACGTTCATGGCGCTGTGCATGCGTGACTTCGTGGCCCACTACAACGGCTGGATCTGGGGCCACCAGGGCCCACAGCTGTTCACACGGGTCTTCAAGAAGTGGTGTGCCATCCGCAGCCTGCAGGAGAGCCGCGCCTGCCGCGGCGTCACCACCCTGCCCACTGAGGCCTTCTACCCCATCCCCTGGCAGAACTGGAAGAAGTACTTTGAGGACATCAGCCCCAAGGAGCTGGTCCAGCTGCTTAATGCCACCTACGCCGTCCATGTGTGGAACAAGAAGAGTCAGGGCACACGCTTCAAAGCCACGTCCAGGGCGCTGCTGGCCCAGCTTCACGCCCACTACTGCCCCACGACACATGAGGCCATGAAGATGTACTTGTGAGGAGCTCACCAGGCCACCACTCCACCCATCCCGGATGGAGACGGGTGCCTGCCCCTCTTCTAGGGAGGCGAGATAGCAGGACCTGGGGTGGGGAATGCGCTGGGGCCACCTAGTTGGGCCAGACTGCTGAGGAATTATTGCAGGAGCCACAGCAGGCCCTGGGGTAGCCCCTCTAAGCCAGAGAGACTGTGGACACCCTCTGGGCCACTGCCCTGTCTCAGGGCAGTGCTGACAAGTGGTGCCAGAGCCAGCTGGAGTGAGCTTGGTGAGTGTCCCAGGCCTCCTAGACCTCAGTACCTCCCAGGTGGTGCAGGGCAGCCAAGTGAAGCCAGGCAGTGGGGGCTGAGCTGCCCTGGAGGGAGCCGGAGCAAAGGGGATAAGGGAGGAGGGGAGAGGCTCCTGCAGGGGAGGAGGCAGCCAGTGGGAGGGCACACACCAGTCCTAGGGAATTTTTCAGATGGGATGAACAGGGGTGGAGGCAGGTGGAGCTGGCTGAGAGCCTTGCCAGAGAGGCCCCTCCTACCCACCTATCCTTTCTGCTTCCAGAGATTCTGCCCACTGGCTTGGGCATCGGAGCATGGAGGTTCTTTTGGCTCAGGAGAAGAATTTTAAAGAACACTCTCTCCCCCATTATAAAAACAGGAGAATAATAAATATGATAAAAGTGACCTACTGACATCTAGTGCTTCATAGCTGGTGAAGCGCAGTTGCACGCACAGCCCTTATCAGCTCCATTCTGACCGGGAAGCAGCTGGGGCCGCACAACTGGTCCGGAACGCCAGGACTCAGGATCCTGCTGGCAGCCCTGCATGCCCTGGGGATGGGCCCCCCTGCGGTGGGGGTGTGAGGTACCTGTTTCTCTTACCTCACTTTCCAAGGCTCACAAACACCTGCACTCTCACCCCCAGCCCATAATGGAGCCCACCACCAGGGCAACGGGGCGCCCAGCCAATCCTGGGAGGGGTTCCAGTGGGGGAGGTGAGGGCCTGTGGCATTCCTCCAGCCTCACCCTGCATGCCTGGCCAAGATCCCAGGAGAGGCCAGAAGTATCCTGCTGAGTGGCCCCAGGGCTGGGCCAGAGGAAAATTTGCTTCCTCAGGGCGAGGCCCCAGCTGGTTCACATTTTAGAAGCTGATGGAGGGCTGGGTGTTCCAACCAGGCTGAGAAGCCCTCCCGACAGGGCTGGCTGGGCTGAGGGACCTGCCAGGCGCTCTGGAGCCCAGCAGGCTGCTTTTTAGCGGCCGAGCGGGGAGGTAGCTAGCACCCCCTTGGACCCTGCCTGAAGACCATCTTGGGCAGCCTGGTGAGGAGG
Organism: Galagoides demidoff; assembly: GCA_963574575.1. Taxonomy (NCBI): domain Eukaryota; kingdom Metazoa; phylum Chordata; class Mammalia; order Primates; family Galagidae; genus Galagoides; species Galagoides demidoff. The sequence goes on from CAUYQV010103265.1 coordinate 17,182, forward strand.
TGAGTTCCCTGGCTCTCCACATGTTCAAGAGCAGTGACTTTTTTTGTGAAAACAATGAATTATAAGTTGAGTATTTCTCCAACCACATCATTTCACCTATCTTTAAAAATTTTTGTTTAGAATGAGCAGGCCTGGCTGGGTACAGGATCATGCCTGTAATCCTAGCACTCTGGGAGGCGAGGCGAATGGATTGCCTGAGCTCACAGGTTTCAGACCAGTCTGAGTCAGAGCGAGACCTCATCTCTAAAAATAGCTGGGCGTTGTGACAGGCAGACGCCTGTAGTCCCAGCTACTTGGGAGCCTGAGGCAAGAGAATCAAGTAAGCCCAAGAGTTTGAGGTTGCTGTGAGCTGTGACGAAACAGTACTCTATCAAGGTGGACAAAGTGAGACTGTCTCAAAGAAAAAAAAAAAAAGAAAAACTAGCCAGGCATTGTGGAAAGTGCCTGTAGTCTCAGCTACTCCAAAAGTTGGGGCAAGAGGAACACTTGAGCCCAAGAGTTTGAGGTTGCTATGAGCTATGACGCCGTGGCACTCTACCCAGGGCAACAGAGTGAGACTCTGTCTCAAAAAAATAAATAAACAGGGGCAGCATCTGTGGCTCAATGAGTAGGGCGCCGGCCCCATATACCAAGCGTGGCGGGTTTGAACCAAGCCCCCCGGCCAAACTGCAACAAAAAATAGCTGGGCATTGTGACGAGCGCCTGTAGTTCCAGCTACTTGTGAGGCTGAGGCAAGAGAATGGGGCTGTGTGATGCCACGACACTCTATCAAGAGCGATAAAGTGAGACTCTGTCTCTACAAAAACAAAAACAAAACATAGGCCAGGTGCAGTGGCTCACACCTATAATTCCAGCACTCTGTGAGGCCGAAGAGGCAGGTGGATTGCCTGAACTCACGGATTCCAGACCAGCCTGAGCCAGAGTGAGAGACCTGGCCGCCGCCCCCACCCATGCTGGGTGTTGTGACAGGCACCTGTAGTCCCAGCTACTTGGGAGGCTGAGGCAAGAGAATCGCTTGAACCTAAGAGTTTCAGGTTGCTGTGAGCTAGGACTCCAAGGCACTCTACCAAGGGCAGCAAAGTAAGACTCTGTCTCAGAAAAACAAACAAAATAATGAAAAAGAATGACCGAGCTTTAAAATACAAATAATATATCTAACTGTATAAGCAAGTGAGATGCCCTCTTAGAGTTATATGATTTGATCATCATCTAGTGAGGGCCTACTGTGTGCCAGTTACAGAGGTGAAACAGACACCCTTCCCTCCCTTCACCCTAAGCGCTTCTGTGGCTCCCTGTTGCCTTTGGAACAAAGCCTGAGCCCAGCATTCAAGGCTCCACTTCCCTCTCCAGCCTTGAATTTGACACCCCATCACACTAAACTGCATACTCTCGGCTCCCCCTCCCACCCCACAGCAGCATGTTGATAGTCTTTATTTTTTTGCGTATTTGCCTGCACTGCCCTTCCCAACTACCTTCACCAACATATTCCTTCTGTTCCTTTCCACAGTGCCAACGCCCCCTCCAGGAAGCCTTCCCTGACTGCCCCTTCTCCAGCCCCAGGGCTCCCAGGCATCCATAATGGTTGGATTCTTGACCTGTTTGCTCAAAGGTCAAGTCCCTATCTGGGTCATTCCTGGAGTTGGGGTTAAGGATGCTCCCCAGGGGCATCCAAGTAGCTATATGGAGTCCTTGAAAAGCTCCTTTTGGGTCCGGCATAGTGGCTTACATCTATAATCCAGCACTCTGAGAGGCTTAGTTAGGAGAATCCCTTGAGATCAGGAGTTTGAGACCAACCTGAGCAAGAGTGAGACATCTCTACTAAAAATAGAAAAAATTAGCCAGGCATTGTGGCAGGTGTCTGTAGTTCCAGCTATTCAGGAGGCTGAGACAGGAGGATCATTTTCATTTGAGCCCAGGAGTTTGAGGTTACTGTGAGCCAGGCTGACACCATGACATTCTAGTCCCAGTGACAAAATGAGGTACTTGTCTCAAAAGAAAAAAGTTCCATTGGTCCATGCAGAGCTCAGGGCCTGGAAGGAACTAGCTCTAGTAAAACAATATAAAAGTGTGATTTTGTAAAGAGAGTTAAGATACAATAAGATGTACATTCATTGTAGAACAAAACTTGAGCCTCTAAAAAGATGTTCCATCGCTCACATCATCATGAAATGTTTCACAAGGTTGAATTGTGGCTGGTCTTAAAACAAAGAAGGATTTGTCCCAGGGCTGACATCCACTGGGGTCCCCTACAGGGGGAAGGGCAGAGTCCAGTTAGACACACCTGGGGTAGAGCTGCAGCTCTGCCAGGCTCTGGCTCTGTGGCCTTACACAAGCCCCCTGATCTCTCTGAGCCTCAGTTTTCCCATCTTTAAAACCTTACAGGATGCCAGGAATGAAGTCCTGTGCTGTCTGCTGCTTGGCCTGGAGCAGAACAGGTAGGAAGTGCCAGGAGGACGCTGTTGTCTTGACACCAATGGCAAACCTCAGATTCATTTAGCTTTCAAGTAGCCTTGGGCTACAGAGAAAATGGGCACCTCCCCAGGCCCTGGGGGTGAATCTCAATTGGTCCAAGCCAGTCCTGGTCATTCCACTCCTTTTGCTAGTAATTGGTGTAGAAATGGGCATGTGGTATAATATTATTCCAGTTAATGAGAATTAGGGGAAGTCAGCTGGAAAGGAGGATTTCTGAGAAAATTTTCATAGACACAGGGAGGAAAGTTTCTTCTCTGCCTTTTGCATAAGGGTGTGGTGCTCAGAGCAAGAGGTAGCCCTCTTGAGACCGTGAGGGGACAACGTGAGCTCAAAGTCAATGGATCCTTGAAGACAGAAAAATGCCAATGAGCTGCTGAGTTAACCAACCCTGGAGGCACCTTATCACCAGACTCCTTGTGATATGTGGCAGGCGTGGTGGGCTGTCCCCTAGTGGCCCTCTTAGTAACAACAGAACACACTGAGTGGGCTGGACATACAGCCCCCCTGCTGCAGACTATACCCCCAGCATCCTGGGCAGCCAGCCCTGGGATGTGAGCAAAAGTGATGTATACAACTTCTGGGTTACCTCTACAGGCACTCGCCTTGGGCACTCTCCCTCCCCCCTTCCCACTAGCTGGAACACAGCAGCAACTGGAGCACTTACTAGACCACATTTGGGGGATGGCAGGTGGCCCCGCTGGCCCCAGAGTGCTGGCCTTGGGACTGTAATGTGAGACAGAAATAATCCTGTGACTTATTTTTTTTTTCTTTTGAGACAGAGCCTCAAGCTATCCCCCTGGGTAGAGTGCTGTAGCATCACAGCTTGCAGCAACCTCCAACTCCTGGTCTCAAGCGAGTCTCCTGCCTCAGCCTCCCAAGTAGCTGGGACCACAGGCACCCGCCACAATGCCCGGCCATTTTTTGGTTGCAGCTATCATTGTTGTTTGGCAGGCCTGGGCTGGGGATTCGAACCCGCCGCCTTAGGTGTATATGGCTAGTGCCTTAGCCGATTGAGCCACAGTTGCCAAACCAATCCTGTGCCTTATTTCAGCCACTCTATATTGGAGCCTTTTTATTAACAACAGCTTGCAAAAGGTCCTTAACCAATGTGTCATGTGTGACAGTGTCCCCTCATAGTTTCAGCCACTCTTTATTGTTTCTAGCAGCCAGCGTCCTCCTCTCTGATCTTGTTCCTCTCCTTGGAAGCTGGGGCTGGGTTCCAACTTTTGGTGGTGGGTAGGGACTAGGAGGCCGCCCTCTTCTCTGAGCTCATATCCCACACACCACCTGGGTTTTCTCAGCTGCTGCTGTGCCCGCCCACCCCTCCCCACAGTAGCACTGTCCACACCTGTGTTCAGGTGCCCAATCCTTGTCCTGTCCAGCCCCCAACCTCACAGTGGAACTCCCAGCATGCCTTGTACTGGACTGGTCCAAGTTAGGACAGAGGTTTGGAAACAGGCAAAGCCCAAAACCAGACTTCTGAAAACATGGTCCTGGTCCACAGATGGAGGACATTGCAATTTAATATTTAAACAAGAAGTTGAATATCGACACACCAGCAAAGAAGAATTAGTTCCGCTACACTAGAGCAGCTGGGGAGGCAACTTCCCTGCTTGCCTGTGCCTGGCTAATGGGAGGACTCGCTGAGTAACAGCCCGTATGTGGGCCTTGATCCCCTGCCAGGCCACTCAGTGCCCCTCTGTAAAGGAGTAAAGGATGGATCTTCATCTTCTTAGTCTTGGCCAAAAACATTTGTAAACACACCAGCTAGAAACAAGCCAGAAATGAGCCACAGCAGGGCTCTGAGGAAGGATCTGATTGCATGTCCCCAGGGCAGGTTTCCCTAGGTTGCCCCTTCCTTCTCCTTTCCCAGAATTGGGTTGCCCAACAAATGTTCCAGCTCCTACTCCGAAGTTGGGGAGGGGGGGAAGCAGCCTGAGACAGTCGGGGCCTGGTGACCTTCAGATGGGGCAGGAGGAAGTGAAGGGTCTCTGGAGTAGGGCCCAGGAAGACAGTGGGAGCCGGACTCCTCAGGCCGCCGTGGGGCTGCAGGAGGAGGATGCTGGGCTCTGGTCTGTGGGCTGGCACAGGCCAGTGATGAGGACCCCACCCCACCCCAGGCAGGCCCTGGACTCTGCCCCAGCTGCCCAGACAGCCCCTTCCTACCCTCAGTGCAGGACAGCCAAGGTCTGTTTCAAATCTCAGCACTGCCATCTACTTGCTTAGCCTGGGTTCCTCTATGTGGAAAGTGGGGGTATAATAATACCACTCTAAGCCCATATGCTCTGTGCCAGGCGCTGGCTGGCTCATTTAATTGTCACAACCTTACTAGGAGGTGAGCCCCACCCGTCTCCTCTCTGTAGAAGTGGAAGCGGCCACAGCTCTGGCCAGGGCTCAGAGGGAGGGAAAGAGGATCTTTTGACCCCCTGTCCTGCCCTAAGCATTAGCCACCCTCACAGCCCAAACGAGGTGCAAGAGCACAGCAGCCTGAGGGGCGGAGGCTGCAGTCCTCAGCAGCTGACTAGTGGACAGCAAAGGCACCCTCTGGCCTGGAGATCAATCAGCCTTTCTCCTGTCACCCTGGTGCCACCTGTGCCCATCCTCTGGGCTTCTTTTTCTCTAGGGGCCTAGAAAGTGGAAGAGGAAGAATCAGCCAGCACTTCTGCCTCTCTGCTGCTCAGTTACTCAGAGATAGGGATGCCAGGAGCATCTGAGAGTTCTGTTCTGGACGGGGGCCTGCCTGGCATGACATGAGGAGAGTCCAGGGCCAAGACTGCCTCCTAGATCCAGTCCAGAACGTGGTCCTTGGAGAAGGACCATAAATGCTCTCAGCCTGCAGTTTTTCAGGCCCAGCTATGACTGCTCAGGCCTAGTCTAGCCCAACCCTCTGGGTTCAGAAGTGTCAAGAATACAGTTTTTTAAGTTTGTTTGTTTGTTTGCTTGAGACAGTCTCACTAAGTCACCCTAGGGTTGAGTGCTGTGGCATCACAGCTCACAGCAACCTCAAACTCTTGGGCTCAAGTGATTCTCTTGCCTCAGCCTCCAGAGTAGCTGGAGACTACAGGTGCCTGCCACGATGCCTGGCTATTTTAGAGATGGGATCTCTTTCTGGCTTGGGCAACCTCAAACTCCTGAGCTCAAGCAATCTGCCTGCCTCTGCCTCCCAGAGTGCTAGGATTACAGGTGTGAGCTTCCACACCTGGCCCAATGGAACAGTTTTACTGTTTGGGCCCCTCAATCCTTCCATGACTGGATGGTGCTGAAGATTATTTGTCATGGTACCAGTTAGGATTCATTTCAGCTGTAAATTTTATTGTCACAGTTACAAATTAACTGTGACACTAAGATAGGAGTGACTTAAACAAGATAGAAGTCACTTTCTAGCTTATGGAGGTGGCAGCCCCGGACTGGGGTGGCAGCTCCTCAGTTTCAGGAGCCAGGCTCCCATCAGCTAGTGGCTCAGCACACAGTTGCTGCCTCGTGGTCCAAGATGGCTGCATAGGTGCCAGCATCACACCTGCAATCCAGCCAAAAGAAGAAGGAAGAGTCCAAAGGGGGAATTCTCTGCCCACTAGAGAAAGTTCCTGAAAGTGATACCCGCTCTTTCCATTTCATAGCATTGGCAAGAATGTAGTCCTGGGACAGCTTAGCTACAACAGAAGAGGTGAAGAGAGGCCCATGGAGGCTTCAGGCAATGGCATAGTAGCTCTGGAGCTGGGATGGCCTTGCAGAGTTATCCTAAGTTGGGGCAAAGGCCAGGCCTTCATTTATTTATTTATGTATTTACTTATTTATTTTTGTAGTTTTTGGCCAGGGCCAGGTTTGAACCCATCACCTCCGGTATATGGGGCCGGTGCCTTACTCCTTTGAGCCATAGGCACCTCCTTATTTTTTAATTTTTTAATTTTTTTTTTTTTTGAGACAGAGTCTCAAACTGTCGCCCTGGGTAGAGTGCTGTAGCATCATAGCTCACATCAACCTCCAACTCTTGGGCTCAAACAATCCTCTTGCCTCAGTTTTTTCTATTTTTATTTTTATTTATTTATTTATTTTTAGAGACAGAGTCTCACTTTATCACCCTCAGTAGAGTGCCATGGCATCACAGCTCATAGCAACCTCCAACTCCTGGGCTTAAGTGATTCTCTTGCCTCAGCCTCCAGAGTAGCTGGGACCACAGGCGCCCACCACAACGCCCGGCTATTTTTTGTTGCAGTTTGGCCGGGGCTGGGTTTGAACCCACTACCCTCAGTATATAGGGCCAGCGCGCTACCTACTGAGCCACAGGTGCTGCCCAGTTTTTTCTATTTTTAGTAGAGACAGGGATCTCACTTTTGCTAAGATTGGTCTCAAACTCATGAGCTCAAGCAATCCATCCGCCTCAGCCTCCTAGAGTGCTAGGATTACAGGTGTGAGCCACTGCGCCCGGCCAGGGCCAGGCCTTTGGAGCCCATGTTGCTCAGTTGCTAGCTGTAGACTGTCCCTGGAGGATGTGACCTATGGGGAGGCAGCTTCTTCAGACCAGGCAAATTCTAAAATGGGCTAAGGGCTATGGTCCCACAGCTCTTCTGGCAGCTGGGGAATGAGTTCACTTGTAGAGGGGAATTAGGTGGCTCATTGCAGCGTCCCCCCAATACTGGGCAGTTCCACGTGGCTGGAGTTCACAGCCGAGTGACCTGAGGTGTTGGGAGTCAGGACTGTTCAGGCTCTGCTTGTTTCTTCATCTGGCGCTGGCTGTGTGGGCGTATTGCTCACTTGTGTTACACTTAGGGTTTGTGTACTTCAAGAACATTTACAGGAACACGCTAGAGGCGATAAGGGTGGAGGGGAGAGGCCACTGGGCTGGAGTGCGGGGCTGGGCTCAGGGAACCAGGGTCCAGCCTGGCCTCTGGCCAAGTACCTGGAGACATGGCACAGTGGGCAGATGAGTTGCCTGGCAGAGACTAAATGTGAGGCGCTCTCTGGAGATATGGTTCCCAGAGCCCTGAAGAGAGTAGAGATAGCCCCTGCAAGAAGCAGCTACCACACCAGAGCTGGGGCAACAGATGGGTGGGGGGTTACGGAAGCCTTGAAGCTTAGACAAGGTCCCTAGAGCTGGAAGCCACTGCTCTGAGGAGAGGCTGCCCATCTGGCCAATGCTGCAGTCTAAGGAGGGATCTGGCCAATGCTGCTTGGAGGAGGGACCCCGCTGAGCCAGCACCCAGCCCTTGGTGGAGTGGGTGTCAGTCAGCTGGTGCCAGAGTCTCCAGTGTGATAGGCTGATTCCTGGAGCTTGCCTTTGCAGCTGGCACTGCTAACTGAAGAGCCATCAGCAGGGCAGTGTTGGCTGAATGTTGAGCAAAGCAGGTGTCCTTAAACTATGGCCTGCAGGCCACATGCAGCCTGTCTAGGACATTTATCTGGCCCGCCAGGTGTTTTTGCCACCGCCACCTGTCCTGCTTAGCAGCCGACTTGTCCCAGGGCCTGCAGTCCAGTCCTCCAATGGTCTGAGGGACAGTGAACTGGCCCCATGTTTAAAAAGTTTGAGGACCCCTGAAGTAAGGCCTTTCTTCCTCTTCTGGTCTTCCAGCCTTCTTCCAGTACCTTCCGTTAGCTGAGTACAACCAGTTGCCAGATGGCAAACGGGAAGCATGCTTATAGAGCCTCCCTCTGGAGCAGGGTGGACTAGGAGCTGAGAGACGGTAGCATGACAACCGTAACCACCCACCTGTTAGCAGGTGCACGCTGCCCCATGGTGCAGTTCCACTCACAGTAACGGTGTTTTCTGTGGTTTCATGCTTTGGTTTCACAAGGTGAACCTTTCCTTTGTAGAAAGATACTCTCGCTCTTTTCCTCAAAAAGAGGTGCAAAGGGCTCGGCACCTGTGGCTCAAGTGGCTAAGGCACCAGCCACATATACCTGAGGTGGCAGGTTCGAATCCAACCCGGGCCTGCCAAACAACAATGACAGCTGCAACCAAAAAATAGCCAGGCATTGTGGTGGGCGCCTGTGGTCCCAGCTACTTGGGAGGCTGAGGCAGGAGACTCGCTTGAGCCCAGGAGTTGGAGGTTGCTGTGAGCTGTGATGCCA
>CAUYQV010103268.1:0-28164 GCA_963574575.1 Galagoides demidoff
TGTCTTAACACAACAATTATGAGAAAGACATGATGGCTATGTTAGCCAGTTGGATGAGAGTTTTCCAAACTGCATATGGAAACAACACACTGTATCCTATGATAGAATTAATGTACACAATTATGATCTAATAAAAAAAAAATTAAAAAAATGAAATCTAGAAAGATAAGATCCAAGGAAAGTCCATCAGCCCACTACAGAGGTCTAGCCCAGTGGGTCTTAGGCATCACTCCCAGGGCAGCAACCCTGGGGTTGGACCACGGGGCCCCTGCCTTTTCTCCCAGCAACAGCAATAAAAACAAATGTCTACTAAGTATATCCTGTGTGCCAGATCCTATGCTAGGTATCTTGAATGCATCATTATTATTATTAATATTATTTAATCTTTAATAATACATACATTTAATAATACATTATTTAATCTTTACAACATCCTTATAAAGTAGGCATTACTATTATCGTCATTTTAGTAGACAAAGGACTGAGGGTCAAAGAGGTAAAGGCATTTGCCCAACAGCAGACAGCCAATTTGAGGCAGGGACAGAATTGGTACTAATTTCCAAGTCTAAACTCTTAGCTTTACCTGGCTGGGCAGGGCGGGGACAGTTCTGGAATTTTGTGGAGTATCTCTATCTCTCAAGCACCTGCCCAGGGCTTAGCACATCAACTGGGCTCAGAGAATGTGAGAGAAAAAAAGGGAGATAAATAGTGGTTCACTCAACCGTCCACCAGCACTCGCTGGTTTTCTAGACATGGTGCTAGAGTACACGGGTGGTACTTGAAAACCTTGTGGTCTACTATCTAGCGGGGAAGCCACACAGTCACTTCACAATCAAGCCAAAATAAGGGGTGGGAAAATGTAGTGGAAGAGAGATTGCATTTATAATTGTAACCAGCAAGGTGACATACTTAACAAGGAATGGGTAGAGCCTCATGAAGGAAACTTCCATACACTTTGAAGGACCAAAAAACCAAACAAGATTTCAGTAAAGAGAAACACATTCCTACCAATCCTCCCTACGTAGACTTACACTGCAAAGCAATTTCAATAAGAATACAAATAAGTTTCTTTTTCAACACCACAGGCTGATTCTAAGTTCACATGAAGAAATAGACAAGACTAGCCAGGAAATCTCTGAAAAAGAAGATCAAGGCAGACTAGCCCTGCCAAACACTAAAAACTACTATTTAGTCTTAACAGTTAAGGGACTGGCACATGAATAGGCCCAAATTCATGTGGGATTTAGTGCACAGAAATAAGGAATCCTAAACTATGGGAATAAAGGAGACCCTTCAATTACTGGTGTTGGGACAACTAGATAGCTCTCCAGAAAAAAATAAAAAGTTGGATTCACACCCCATCTTGAATGCCAGGTTAAATTCCAAAAGGATCAATGTTTTAAATGTAAAAATAAATCCACAAAATACTGAAAGAAATTTTCCTTATAAGTAAGGAGTGGATTCAGGCCTTCAATAACTAAAAACCCAGAATATGTATAGAAAATACTGATAAATTCAATCAAAAGCATCTGCGTGGGAAAATCTCTATAGGCAAAATCAAATGACAAAGGGGAAACTAGAAAAACACGAGCAACTCACATCACAGGTAGGAGCTAAAGCCTCCTGATTTATAAAAACTCCTAGAAACTGATTACAACATCCAAAATCTAAGAGAGAAATGAGCAAAGGGTAAGAGCAGCAGTGAGGAAATAAAAAGATGCTTAACCTGCCTCACAATAAAGGAAAAGCAAATTAAAGCTAAATTTGACATCTACTCTTTACTATCACACTGATAAAAATAAAAAAGTTTGGCTCTGTGCCTGCAGCACAGTGGTTACAGCACCAGCCACATACACTGGGGCTGGCGGGTTCAAACCCAGAGCTGGCCTGCTAAACAATAATGACAACTACAACAAAAAATAGCCAGGCATTGTGGCGGGGGCCTGTAGTCCCAGCTACTTGGGAGGCAGGAGAATCGCTTAAGCCCAAGTGTTAGAGGTTACTGTGAGCTGTGACATCACAGCACTCTACTGAGGGTGACATAGTGAGACTCCATCTCAAAAAAAAAAAAAAGAAAAATCAAAGTCTGCTTTCTCACCCTATTGGTAAGTCTACACCAATGGTGGGGATACATATTGGTACAACTCCTATGGAGGGCAACTTGGCATTATTTTCAAAATGACAAATCCAAACACCCTCTGAACAGGCCATTTATTGCACAAATATTCTTGGCACAGTATAAGATGGCTTGTGTGCAGAAAAGCAGAAAAAAAAAAAAATAGGAAAACACCTAATTCCCTCAATAAGGACTGGCTACATAATTTATGGGACCCATTCTATGAATAGAATGACCAAGATACACTAACTTTACAAAGCAAAGTGCAAATAACGTTCATATAGAGTATTATATGTGCATAAAGATGGGAATTTAGAGATTACGCATTCTGCCTTATGTGTAAAAAGAAATAAATAACACTGGTTACCTGCAGTGGGGGCTAAAGGACCCTGAGTGGATAGGGGACAAGGGAGATGTCATATTATAGACATTTTTATCTATTCTTCAGTGATTTATTTTTGTAAATACGTATTACGTATTTCCTATTCATAAACAAATTTTTAAAATGCAAACAGGCATAAAATTTGGCAAGTACTGGGATGAAAAGGTACATAGTGCTCTGAGAGGATAGCATGGGGACTCCGAGCTTTCTTCCCTGAAGAAGTTGCATTTGAGGCTGGACGCCAATGCTCAAGAGTAACTAGCTAGGTGCAGCAGGTAGGAAGATCATCCTAGGCCTGGAGGGGAGGGGTGGGGTGGGTTCAGGTGGTGGCATTATTTATGAAGCCCAGAACACTGAGGGGACTGTGCATGTGCTACTCTGTGGCTGAGGGGCTACAGCCCAAACCCCCCATCTAGGGGTAACTCGGTCTCTCCTGTAGAATTCACTATGTCAGGAATTCTAAACTGGCCCAGTTCTAGGGCACAAAGGAAGTAAAACGGCCACCCCACCCCACCCCCATGCACGCATGACCTACTCCAGCCAGCTCCTCCCTGCATCCCGATCAGTAGAAAAGGCAGACCCACATGCCAGCCATTTCTATGCCCTACAATGGGATACAGGCCTACCTACTCCCCACTGAGGCCATCCTCCATTTCCTGAAGCCCAAGTATTGCTAGAAGCTTATTCAGAAGAGGAGGAGGAGAAGGAGAAAGAAGGTAGGAAGCAGTTTCTCTTCCTATCACCGGCTGCCAGGCCCAGGATCCTGCTGGGGGCAGGCAGGGCTGGCAAACAGGAGGGGATGATGTGATGAGCAGGCAGCTTTGGCACCAGCAGAGCTGTAGAAATGCAGCTGAATGTGGGTTTCTCAAGGCAGCTCAGCCTGGCCCCAGCTCTCAGAATCCTTTCTGCCCCTCCTGCCTGTCTCCTGTTGGCCCTGAGCTTGCTCCCAAACCCCAGTGGTCATACCCTGAACCCGCCATGCTGAACCTGTGCACCAAGGTCCAGACTGTAAAACTCCCTGTGGCTTCTCCACGAGTCCAGGAAAGCACTCACAATAAAAACCCACAAGGAGTTTCCCAGTCAGACTCAGTCCTGTCTTTTAGGAGGTTCTGGCCACATGGTCTGGAGGTTCCTGTTACAGAGCCCCTTTGGCCACATGGAACAGGCTGCCAGCCCAAGCCCTCACTTGGATCCTGGACCTTTCTCCTTGGTCCTCAGACAATAGAGAAAAGCAACATTCATGGAGGGAGGGAGGCTCAGATGATAGGGAAACTAATAAAACACAGATTACACCAAAATGGCTGCTCTACGACACCACAACCAGGGCTGCCTTCTTGAGGCCTTTATGCATAGACAGACACATATGACAGCCTCTCAGCCACCCTGGTTCACCTCCTGGGATGAGGAAATGGGGTGACTTGGACTTGAGGTTCTCCAAGCTAGAAGGACACTGAGCACCTGAAGCACCATGGGAAGATACCAGAGCCACTCAGACTGGTTCTCGACTCTCCACCCTGGCTGCAATCCCAGCTCACACCTGGGTCTGGCCCCTTTCCCGAGGAGGGAGCCTTTTGGGCAGGGGTAGTGGGGGAAGGCTGCCAATGAGAGGCAGCTGTTAAAGCTCCTGGGATATGGTCAGGATCCCCAGGAAAAGCCCTAAGTCCATTTGGCTGGAGAAAGTTCCTTGAGATCTGAAAGCTTTTAGGGAAAACTGAAAATGGAGAAGTGAGTTGTATAGAAAGAAGGGCTTATCTGGAGTAAGTTTACAGGGCAAGATGGCTCTTTCCTGAGAAGCCAAGAAGGGTGATGCTTTTCTCTCCCACTGGTACAAGCCAAGGGAGAGAAAGTCAAGGTCCAAATGAGCTCCTGATGTGCCTCTCAAGAGCCCTGGTCTGCATGGCCAAAGGCTGCTCCCTCTTCAGTTACACTCCAAATAGGTGAAGATACAACAGCTTGAGCCCTGAGTATAGCATGGAAAGTGGAGAGACCAACAACACGCTGGATCAGGGAATGGAGGGTGTGGGTCCCAGCCTTCTGAGACAATTACCTGAGCCCTGCTGCCCCTGAATGGGGTGCGGTAGCCAATTAACTGTAAGTCCTGGGAAAGGGTGGAGATGAAGGAGGAGGGGAAGACGTTCTGCATCACGTTCCTCCAGGGAGCAAACTGAATTCTTGGGGGTAGAAGCCCTGTTGCCAGGAGAGTTGTGCCCAAGACAGGTAAGTGTAGCCAGGGCCACCCCACTATCACATCAGACAGCCCCACGGGCCCAGACTTAAAACTATCTGCTGTTATCAAAAACACATCATGAACCCAGTTAGAGCCACCAAAGCAGTACACCAGGCTGGGAAAACCAATTAGTGGTCTGTGGAGGCCAGATCTCTCCTTCCTGCTTCCTAAAGAAGCCCACGCTTTTCATCCCTGACTCCCTCCCCTTCTACTTTCTCCAGGGCCAGGAAAGTGAAGAGTCCTCTAAGGCATCCCTGCAGCTGGGAACCACAACAGCAAGCTGGTGCATCCAGAATCTTCTCTAGAACTTTGAACCCTAAGTATCTTGGGTCACCGAAAGATGCAGCTCCTGCCAAGTTCTGTACTCACACCCCATGGCGTCTGCCCGTGTGTGCAGCTGTGGACAGAGGCTGTGCCTGTGGGCCAGGCTCCTGGCCTCCCAACACAGAGGTGCTCTCTCTCCTTTTGAGGCTAGTACCACAGCCTGGCCACACAGAAGAGGTTGGGTGGGAGCTGACTGGGACAAAGTCGGGCCAGGATGGTTCCCAGGAAGACCAGAAGGGTCCTCTGACTCTCCTGCTACAGGAGGCTGGGACTCGACTGGCCCTCGCCACCAGGTATCTGCCTGCCTGCCAGTGTAGGGATTTGCAAAACAGGTAAGTCAGGAGCTAATAACATTAATTAAACATTCCCTTATTGGTTGTTTTTGTTTTTGAGACAGAGCCTCAAACTGTCACCCTGGGTAGGGGGCTGTGGTGTCACAGCTCACAGCAATCTCCAAGTCTTAGGCTTAAGCAATTCTCTTGCCTCAGCCTCCCAAGTAGCTAGAACTACAGGTGCCCACCACGATGCCCGGCTATTTTTTGGTTGAATTTGTGATTGTTGTTTGGCAGGCCCAGGCGGATTCAAACCTGCCAGCTCTGATGTATGTGGCTGGTACCTTAGCCGCTTGAGCTACAGGTGCTGAGGCCCCTGCCTGGTTGTTTATTGATCACCAGTGACTTAGGAAAGAACTGAACAGACTCAGAGATTAAAATGAGCAACTGATTACCAGTTACAAACCAATCCACCAGAAATGAAGCAGTGCTGGCATTTTCCATAAGAAGTTACACTGCACAGAATCCCAACGTGCATACAGCTCCCCAAAAATAGAACTGGGGCACAAAACAGGGACATACCCACACATGCCCCACCCGCAGCATCCACACCTACTCTAGCAGCCCCTACCCTGCACTTCTACAGTACCCGAAGGCAGCCTAGAGGGGTGGGGCTTGTACCCTGGCAGATAGTACCAGGTCCCCAGGCTTCTGTTTGCCGCACACTTGAGCTAAAAATTTCCACATAAAAATCTCCTTTTTGTGGGCCTGCCAGGGCCAGATGGGGAAAGAATGAGCTTGGGCAGCCTGGCTGGGACGTCAGCAGCAGCATCCCTGGGGCTTCAGAATCTCACTGGAGAGCCAGATCCCAGGCCAGGCCGGGCAGGAGGTAACACATGAGCCAGGGCAAAGCTCTCCTTTCCAGAGAGTGGGTGGCTGTCAGGCCAGACAGACAGTGCTTGCCAAAGAGAAGCTTCAGAATTCCTCAGTGATTCGTTCTTAAAAAGGTTTACTTGTCTTGTGTTAGGCCTCAGCAAGGCCAAGGCCTCAGCAAGGCCAGATTTGGGGAAGCTGAAGCTGAGAGTTGTGACCCGTCGTCATCATCGTATTTAGCTAGAGCCTCCTATGTGCAAGGTGCTTCCTGCATCGCATCTCATTTAAGTCTATGAAAGGTACCCACGGTCGTCTCCACTTTCTGGACAAGGACATTATGCCTTAAAAGAAGACACTTGCCCAGAGTTACCCAGCCAGTCGGTGGCAGGGGAAGGATGTACAGCTGTCTGCAGGACTCGCTCCTACCACAAACTGGCCTGGCAAGTACCAAAGCTGGATCCCGGTGTGCACTGTCCCCACCCCTCTCCAACTGTCCCACCCAACACTGCCCAGGACTTGTCTCCCAAGACCAAGCAGTCCCCTTTCTTACATGGCCAAAAGGGTCTAGGTGATTGTTTGTCAGCTTCAGCTTCTGGAAAGAGACCAGCTGCCGCATCCAGTGGGCCCCAGTGGCAGGAGAATCCGGGTGGACATACAGCCTCCCTGGCATGGCTGGCTCAGCCTTCCCAGCCACCATCCTGCCAACAGAGCAGACAGAGCAGTTGATTACCCTGGGGTCTGACAAAGCCAGATTCATTCCCCATCCCCCGTGACAACAAAATCCCTTGATCAGAGGAAAAGATAACTGCAGGTCCCATCACGCCATCAACTTAGGACTTCCAGGGTATGAGTGAGGGACAAAGGAGAAAGTGCTGAGGAGGAGAAAGAACAGTTCCGAACCTCTGGAAACAGCAGGTTACAGGGAGATGTGAGCATGTATTTGAAGGACTGAGGCTAATCACAGATGCTGTGGGGAGATTTGGGCATCTCTGTGTGTTATATTTGTGATTTTTTTTTAAATTTCAGGTTAATGTGAGAGTACAAACAACTGGATTATAAGGTTTGCATTTGTTAGATAGAGTCGCTCCCGTGGTTTAGTCCGGCCCCCCAAAGGTGTGCCATATACCCTTACATTGTGCCCATTA
Source organism: Galagoides demidoff (assembly GCA_963574575.1). NCBI lineage: Eukaryota > Metazoa > Chordata > Mammalia > Primates > Galagidae > Galagoides > Galagoides demidoff. The sequence continues at coordinate 7,340 of CAUYQV010103268.1, forward strand.
AGTGGGAGCACACCAATCCCTCCCCTGTTCTTCTCTTCTCCCTCATTCCTCCTCCCCCCAACTTGAATTGAGTTTTTTATATTTATGATTTTTTTTTTTCGGAGACAGAGTCTCACTATGTCACCCCCAGTAGAGTGCTATGGCCTCATAGCTCACAGCAACCTCACACTTTTGGGCTTAAGCAATTCTCTTATTCAGCCTCTCAAGTAGCTGGGACTACAGGCGCCTGCCCTGACATCTGACTATTTTTTTTTTGTAATTATCATTGTTGTTTTAGCAGGCCCGGGGCTGGGTTCAAACCCACCAGCCCCAGTGTATGTGGCCAGTGCCCTAACCACTGAGCTATCAGTGCCAAGCCTATATTTATGATTTTTTAATTCTATAAATCATACTGTTTGGAAGGAATGTCTCAAATGACCTAAACAACTCTCAAACTGCTTGCCCCAAAAGCAATGGTAAAAAATTAATTGGTAGCTGTACTCTCAGCTAGAGCTTGCTCTGAGTTCTAATCTAGATAACAAATAGAACTGTGGTCCTTGCCAAGTCCTTGCTACTAAATCCTGCCCCCTCAGCCTAATCTCTGTCTGCACCCACCACACAGCCTAACATCTGGGCCAGCTGCTCTCCCCTCAGTGCCACTCTGAGCTCTGGGGGCAGACAGGGTGCTGAGGAGTTGACCTGGCATTTATCTACCTGGCCCCAGTTTGGTTTGGCCCCCTAGCCTGCCCATCTCCTCCAACCCCTTGTCAAAGGGTAATATTACCCACCTCCAGGCAGCAGCTCACTCACGCTGGGAGGGGGACACAGCTTAAGAGGGAAGTGAGTGGAGAAAGAGAAGAAAGCCCACTGCAGACCAGGTAATAACTATCAAAGTCACTATTCCCATGCCCCTCTCTAGTGAGGCTCTGATGGAGGCTCAGTCTGCCTGGGGTTAGCAAGGTGTCCATCACCTGGCAGCACAGTCATTGAGTCCCGGTTATCCACGGTAGTGGGGAGAGTATGGACTCTTGAAATCCACCCAACACCCAAACACTGCAATTTGTTTCCAGGCCCAGCCCCAGAGGCAGATTTTACACACTTGCCAACCCCCTCGGCCTCTGCCATGCCAGCTCCTGGCAGTGGACCTGCAGCTGCAGATCTGGGCAGCTGCTGTACCACCTTCAGGCAGGGGCTGAGGGAAGGCAGGTGATGTGGTGAGGGGTCCCAGGCCTCTTACCATTTGTTGTCACAGAACTTGTAGCGATGGTCATCTGCAGGGACGATGTCAATCAGCAGTATGTACTTGGTCTTGGGGTTCATGCCTGTGACTTTTACCTTGTAGCTGGGAAACATCCTCCTGGGGAGTCAGGGTGAGGTGGCGCATGGACAGGAGACCAGGAGAGATAGCACAGTGAGCAAGGTGGCTAAGGCCTTTAACAGGTGCTCCCCTTTGAGCCAGTGACCTTGGCCCCGGCCATAGCTGTGTGACTTGCACGACTCATTTCCCCCTCTGTCCTCGCTGCACAGAGCTGCACTAGCTGCTTTCTCTGGGTCCCTGCAGCTGTCAGTCTGTGTCTAGGAAAACAGTTGGCATGGTTTGCCAAATTCATGTCCCCTCTCCCCCTCAATCCCCTAAGATTTGGGCCTGGAGGCTGCCAGCAGCTGGAGCACAGAGACCCCGGTCAGGATTGCGAGAGCTGCAATCCCAACCTGGCTGCCTTAATTTCCCTCCTGTCCTTTGCCACCCCAGACAGAATTAAAGTTAGGGGTATAACAACTAAACCCCTGTCAGCTTCTGTAAACAAGGAGAAACCAACTCTGGGTCATGTCTCTGTGGAAACCCTCAGGCCTTAAAACAACTCACAGAGAAACAGGAGACTGCTGTTGGAAACCCCGCCTGGTTTGGAGTTTTTGGGTGTGTTTAGTAGGGGATTTTCTCCCTGTGACTGCCTCACCTGGGCCTCTGTACCCTAACTGGATTTCAGGGAAGGTTGGTCCAGGAGTCCCCTGGATGAGAGAGAACATGACAAGTTCTGAGGACCTGGGCAACTTGCTTGAATCTCTCTGTGCCTTGGTTTCCTTATCTCTAAGAGAAGGATAATGTCACTACCTATTTCAGATTGCTGTGTGGATTAAATGAGTTAATTTATGACCATTACTACTGAGCCCTGCCGCTTTCCACCCTCCACAAGTCAGACCTACTTCCACGGAAATGGATTCACTAAAAAACAAAATGTTTTTCCATTTCTTATAGCCCATGCTGAGTCTGTCCAGGACCCTGAGACTCAAGGAACATTCTAGGGAAGGGCTTCCCCAGACCCCTCAGCGCACACACACAACAGCAGGTACACACACCTGCCACAGCACAGCTCCCTGCCCTGGTCTCGGGGCTCTGACATGGGTTTGACCAGATCTGGTGGGGGAGGTGAACGGACCCTCTCCCAGTCCTCTGATACCTCTGGCCCCCCTCAGCTGACCTACAAAGGTGCTACCCCAGAGAGGCAGGGTCAATCCCAACTGAAGATACTAAGGGGAATGGGAAGCAGCCCCCTGAGGTGTAGCGCAGCCCTGCCAGTCTGCTCTGGGAAAACCATCAGGCCATCCTCTGCCTCTCACCAACCCAAGACAGCACGGGACCCTCATGAGAAGCTGCTCCAGACACCTCGAACAAACAAGTCCAGTCCCTACTTTGTCAACAGGGGCACCAGCTTACCTGGATGAGGCAGAGCTTCCAGAAAGGACCAAGGCCTCCACAAGCTGACAGACCCTACAGCAAGTCCAGGCCAGGACCCTGGGGCAGAGGGTCCATGACCACACCGGCCCAGCCCCCGCTCAGCCCAGCCTGTGCCCCTCTCTTGCTGGAGGGTAGCCCAGCCCCAGCGAGAGCCAGAGGGCTGCAGGGCTGGCCGTGGGGTGTGTGCCTCGGGCGTGCCCAGGAGCACGCTGTGCTAGTGCGCATGTGTGGACGTGGACGTGCCTGGAAGGAGGAGGGAAGTTCTAGCTGCAAGTCTAGGGACTTATAAACCGTGTGGAAGAATTTGTCTCAGATGTCAATTGAAAGCATTTTCAAATGTCCACCCCACCCCCTCTCCAGGAATGGGGGAAATGTGGGGCTCAGGAACCCAATCCTCCCTCCTTCTTACCAGCCCCATTGGGCCTTGGGGCACAGCTGGAGCCTGCACCACCCTTTCCTGGCCCTGCCTCTCTCCTGGTGGGCCTATAGCTGGAGTGGGAGGGTGCCAGCTGCCTCTCCTCCCCCTCCCTAGGGGAAGGCCAAGAATCCTGTCCCCTTCAGACCACCATTTTGTAACTGCCACAGAAACAGCCACAAAATGGGGCAGCCTTGGCCATGCTGGGGCCGGCTGGTCCCAATGGCCTGTGCTTAGCCTGTTTCTCCTCTAATTATTCCAGGTGGCAACAGCAGAGGGCACCATGGCTTCCCTCCAGGGCCAGCGTCCATACAGGGAGCTAGGACTGGCCATTTGCCAGTCTTCATCGCCTAGGCTGAGAGGAAGCCGAGGAGCCTCAGACCTTTTCTTTCTGCCCCCCACTAGCATCATCTCAGCCGCTCAGGAGGCCAGGCTGACCCTGACTCAGCACTTTTTAGAAGGCGTTTGAGGACCCTTTGCTCTGCCTCCCAAGGCGCAGAATCACTCTCTTGTGACCTGGACCAGATTCCTGACAGATAAGAGCCTCAGGGAAGTGCTGCAGATGGAGGGGCAGGGAAGGAGAATACCTCCTGCCTGCCTCCCTGCCCACCAATTTCCCTCTTGGGGTGGGGGCAGCAGCCCTCAGAACCCAGGAGGGTAGGGGAGATGTTTGGTCTGAATGGAGAGTTCTGAAGTCCTCTGTTCTGGCTAAACTGGCCACTGGAAGCTCCATTGCCTTCATGGAAACAAATGTCTGGGTCTCTGGCAGGGTCCAGCTTAGGGACTGCTCTGGGCCTTGCAAAGCAAACCAGGGGGCCGCAGGCAATATCATTTCCCACTCAGGTGGCTCAGAAGGAGGAAGGGCTGAGCATGAAGGTGAGGCAATCTATGCTCAGGCTGAGGGGAGAATTCGAGGCCCTGTGGGCATCTGCCACTGGCTTCCTGAGGGAACTAACATTTGAGACCTCTTCCAGCTTGGGGGTGGTGTTCTCCAGCTCAAGGTGACTCAGGTGACAGAGGCTAGTCTGGGTTTGGGGGGTGTGACTTCCTCTAGGGTCTACCTCTCTAGTGAAATATACAAACTGGTGGAGTGAGATGTAAATTGTTCTGTGATTTATGACATAAAATGTACCTGAAAACCAACACCCTATGGGGGAAAGCAATGCCTGGGGAGGAGGAGGAGCCAAGAAGGGGCCATCTGTGTCCCATGCAGGGCCTCCCACCAGTGTGTGGAAGGCCCACTCCCTGTCCCTGGTACTTCCCGGTGCCTCTCTCTCCACCTTCTCCCTGCTCCCCCCATAGCCCTCTGGTCCCACCCTCTCCCTGCCCCTCACACTGATCTCCTCTGCACACTTTCCACTAGCTGAGCCCCTCTCCCTGCTCCCTAAGTTCCTCACACCCCGCCTAAGCTCTGGTTCCCCCAGACAGATGGGTGTACCACCCCACCCCACCCCCAACTGAAACCGGCTCCAGCAAGGGAATAAACAAGCTGCCTGCTCTGCCATTGGGGCAAGAGATGAAAGCCGGGGTTTCTCCTCTGATCACAGAACAGGCTCTGAAAGGGTGCGGGGCTCCGAGCCTTTATCTTCTTCATACTCGGAAATGGTTTTAGAATGAACTGCTAAGATAAGCTTCCTTAGACATTTCTTGGTGTTGGATGCTTTGCGGGCTAGGGGCAAGGGTTTCAGGGCATTTTGACTTTGGCAATAAACCCATAAAAGTGAACTCACTGCTAAAAAGGGACAGGCTTGTATAGTTGGGCTTGGAGAGCCAGAGAGCCAGAGAACCTTGGAGCTCCTGAGCCGAAGTGGCTGCCAAATTCAAGGTGCTGACTTGCTCACTGCACCACATCCTGGGCAGGGGGCAGAGAACAGACCTAGGAGGCCACCAGATTCTCTCTGCCTGGCAGGGTCCCCAAGCCCTAACCCAACAGCAGCCCCAAATATCCTGGGAGTTGGGGACTCCAAGAGCAGCTACATGTGCCTTCCCTTAAATACAAGAGAAAATCAAATTGAAGTGGTGAGAAGTCCAAAGAGCAGTTTTTCCAAGGGCAGGAATGGTAGTGACTGGGAGGGCACAAGAAGGATTCTGGGGGCTGGTAATGTTCTGTTTCCTTTATCTGATTGCAGGTTACACAGGTTTGCTCATTTTGTGCAAGTCTATAGAGTAGATACTTTTGATGTGTGCACTCTTTCGCAGGGATGTTCTACTTCAATAAAATGTATGCTAAAAATTGTATGTGCTATACACATACCCACACACCTTGGAGCTCAGAGTCTGAAAAGAATGGGCTACAGGAAAGGGTGGTGATCCCTGGAAAACTCTACCCATCTTTCTATTACTAATGTGCAGGGATCTTCAGGAAGAATCTCGTGTGCTGGGAAGAGGCCAAGGCCCAGCAACCACAGCTGGGGTTAGGGGTAGGGGGTGTTGGTGCCACCTATACCGAGACCAAACATTTTGCAGCCAAATGATTTCTGAAAGCAATGACAAAGCTACTAAATTGATTTCTACTTACACACAGTTTTCTAATTCACCCAAGGCATTTTTTAAGAAATATTTTCCCTGAGGGGAGGGGCAGGGGTAAGGGTGTATGGAATGGATGCTGCTTTGGAAGGTCAGTTGGTTCTCTTGGATTTTTTTTAAAGGCACTTCCTTCTGATAGACTTTTGCTTTCAGAAAATACTTTAAAAAGAGATCAAAGCACTCTCTCCCCAACCCACTTTCCCAGTGTCTTCAACCCTTACTTCTCTTATCATCCACGCCACTGGGCTCTGACGCTCTGTATACAGAGTGAGGGCAATTGGCTTTGAAGCCCCGGATTAAACTGAGCCAAATCCTTGCCTCAGAATAACAAACAATACAGGTTCAACAGGAGTTCTCATCGGTAGTTCATTTTTCAAACGCAAATTCACTGTCACTAACACAAGCAACATTGAACTCAACAGGCTATGAAGGCTGATAGTGGAGATTTATCTGGTGGCAGAACCATGACCTAGGAATAGGGCAGTTAGACAGTTAGGAAATTTTCATTTTGGGGAGGTTTATATTTAAATTTTTGTGGAGCTCACTTTTATCTATGTTTGGGAGAAAATTCAGTTTCTCACATGTATCAAGCTTGGCAGGGATGTGAGGAGGCAAAGAGAGGGGTCCGCTCTCTGCAGTTATCAACAAGAACCCCTTGGCTGCAGGGGCCTGAAGGGACAGAGACTGGCTGGGAAGGGGTTTGGCCCACATTTTACACCTGACATCAGGGATTCCTAAGCACTCAGAATATGGTGTCTGATGCTGTGGTTGGCATATCGCTCACCAGTTCAAAGAATTGTCAGCAGATTCTTTTCTCCTTTTACCTTCAGACTTTCAAGAACCCAAAGGGCCAAAGTTGGCAGCTTGTGACCCAAGACTTCAAACTGGCTTAAGACCATGCTAGCCACCCTTCTCCAGGGCCCATTCCTGCTGAAGTAGATGGCAGTTATCATGTCCCTAACTAGCAACAACCTGTGCTAAAAAAAAAAGCAATCAAAGTTCGGGTTTTGTTTGGGGACGAGGGTGCATTATCGGCTTAGCTTGTACAGACCTGACATTTGCCAAACTTCCCTTCTCTGGGGTTTGAGTTACGTTCTCTTAGTTCTCCTCCAGCTCTAGCAATCTAGGAATCCATGATTCAGGTTCAGGAGAAAGGTTTAGGCTGGTGAGAAATGGAAGTGCCCCAGAAAGGGTTCTAGGAGAGACACACAGAGTTTGGGGAGCAGGGAGAGGCCCTGGACAGGATGTTAAAGGGCCACAAGCCCAAGCTAAGCAAACTGCAACCAGAGGCCACCCTTGTAAGGGAAGTGGTGAGGGAAGGGAGGGAGACACAGTGATCCAAGCAATAAAAGTGGTCTCTGAAGACGGAGGGCAGCGATGCAGGAGGAAATGGGCGTTTGTGAGAACTGAGGGCTTAGGGATTTTGAGGGGGATGAGGCTTTAGTGATTTTCTAAAGGACTAGATCTGGTACAAGGATAACTTTCTGTCAGAGAAATGAAAGGCAGTGTGGATCCATAATTGACTGACATCATCATAGCCATTTTAAAATTATTATTATCATTCCCTAAGGCCCATTCCCTAAGTTTCCATTAGGATCAGGCACAAACACCTGCCTGAAGTTGGTCGGCTTGACAAGTAAGTGTATGTGTCAGGGAGAGGGAGGGAGCCGGACCCATGCCGATGCAGGGAACCCCACTAAGGGGAACCATACAATGCTTTTTGTTTAAAATGGCAAAGCCGGAGCATGCCAGAGAGCATGCTGGTCATTTATTTTCAAGAGACAAGATTGTTTCTGCTGCCTAAAAACAGAGGATCTTTCTTCTTTCCTTCTCTCCACCTCAGCAGGCATAAGAACCCCACTACACACACACCTGTAATCCACCAGACAATTTACCAAGCTACACCCAGTCACATGATCCCCTGGGCTGTGTTTCACAGTAGCTGGATAAGGAGGCCAGCAGGCAAGCTTATAGTCACCATTTATTGGACACCACTGAGCTACAGGGGGGTTTAGTGACTTGCCTAGGCACACACAGCTAGGAAGAGGCAAGGCTTATGACACCTGGCCTGCCTCCCCCATCCCCAATGAGCACTCCTCTGCCAACCCCCCAATGCATCCTTCCCCATCTCCATCCTCCAAATGCACTGAACTCAGGCCCTAAAATCAGCCTGCTTCTTCCCTGATAAAGGTCGTGGGTATGGATGTGAGTTCTCTCCAGGTAAGACATGAGGGTGACCAAGAGCCCTGACCTCTTCCACCCTCAACAAAACAACGAAAGCTTTACAAGGCCCACCAGTGAGCAGACACCAGGAGGACCACAGCACCCCTATACTGCACATAGCAAACCCCTGGTTTTTGTTTCTTTTGCATAGCCTGTCATTTCCTAAGCTGTTTGGTAGGCAAAGCTAAGTTCTCTAAAGAGTAGAAGAAAATGCTGAGTGGGTGCCAGACACTTCTCTCACTATCATCAGCTAGCATCTCTCCTTTGCTTACATGTGCCAGGGCTATGCTAGGTGCTTTACAAAAAACAGCATGAATTAGAACCTGTTCCTTTACACGTGGAGGGGATGTGGGTAGAGACCCCTAAGCTGGGAGTTGCCCAGATGGAAGAGCTGAGTTGGAACTGGACTCCTCTAAATCCCTGGCCCTTGATGCTTCACCATCTTCTTCCAAAAGCCCAATTACAGGCCATAGCCAGGCAAAAGGACATTCTCTCACCTTGTCCCCTGGGACCAAAATCAATTGTGTGTATGTGGAGGGGGCAGAGTGGGTGGGGAGGAGGTCCCTAAACCTGAACTTTCCAGTGTCTGTTTATGTCTACAGCAATCCCCCTTCACCTGACAATGGCTCTCTTTGCCATCCTGCCCCACCCCAGTCATGCTGCCCCAGCGAATCTCTCTGCGTCTTTCTCCTCTCATCCTCTCCTCCCTGTTCTCCCACAGACACCAGCGCATTTTAAAGATGTTTCCACTTTATAAATCATCTTTTTCTGGCAGCCACCCCAGAGCTGCTCCCCAAACAACACACACACACAGCCCAATGGTAGTGCCTTCCTGTGCCAAAGACTGGACTGGAAAAAATGGAGCTGTGCCCCTGGGAGAGAGACTCTACTCCTGAAGAATTATGGAAATTGAATAGCACGGTCTCCTTCCCTTTCCCTATCTGTTGAGGGGGATCTCTATCTCCCCAATTAATGAAATTCTGAGAAACCCCATAGGTCCCCTGGGGAGGCAGACTGGGCAGCATCTCAGGGGGTCCAAAGTGCAGGTGTTGGGATGTAGGGCAAAGTGATCCTTGTTTGCATTTCATTTGCATAGCGCTGCCCCTCCCCCAGCCCTACCTCCCAGCACCCTTGCTGGGGTAGCCTCTGGCAGCCCAGTCCCAGCCTGCACTGGGATGTGGCCCTGAGGCCTGCGTGGCAGGAGGGACTCCTACAGACTCCTCCAGCTTGGACCTAGAGAATTTCTAAGAGAGCCCGCTGGAGATCCTTATTGCTCCCACCCGCCATCCCCAGGAGTCAATCTCCAGTGCTGACCTGCCCGCCTTTGTGATGATCATCTCGGTGCCCGCCTCATGGAACTTCTTCCAGAGCTCCTTCTCATGCAGCCCCACCTTGATGTTCTCGATGGTCTGGGGATAGGAGGGAGGGGACTCATGTTTGCCTGGCCCATGGCTCCATTCGGAGCCTGAGGAAAGGACACGGACCTGAGGAACCGCGCAGAACACAGCCAGCGTAGGAGCCCAGGACTCAAGATTTCGTTTCACAAAATTACATCAAATCATTGGTCCATTTTAAATCGCAAAATTATTTCAAACTATTAGTCAATTAAAAAATTAATCAATGGATGAAACTCCTCTTTCACAGCTGCATCTACAGATGGGCCTGCAGAGGACATCTGGTAACCCGCGCAGGGCAGACGACATTGCACACGCACGGACACTTCTGTGGCCGCGCATAACCACAGGCTTGCGGGAGAGGCTCACACACCCTCAGCTAGACGCACACCGCAGACAGTGCACACGGATCTACACAGATGTCGTTCATTGAGCTCTACTGGTTGTCACGTTAAAACCTATCCGCGACGTCCTGACACGGCTTTGGAGCCCCGCAGCGGCTCCCGGGCCCGGCGTGGCCCTGCGGGGTCGGCTCTTCCCGCCAGGGCCCAGGCTGTCGCCGCATCCCAGCCCACTCTGAGAGTCGTGGGTGCGGCACCCTTGGTCTGGGCTCCCTCAACTGCCCCAGGGGTCTCTTTATCACACGCGCTAACTCCAGAGTGCCCTGAGGGCTCCAAGTGGAGAAGGGCCCGGAAAGGCAGAGCGAGCGAGCCCTCCCCAGGAGACAACAAACACGCAGACTGTTCGGGACACTGCCAGGTTCACCTGAGAGCGAGTCCTGCTCACAGTTGGACGGAATGATGGACACCTGCGCCGGCCCTGAAGACGGACGGAAGCCTAACCTCTACCCGAAGGCTGGCGCAAGCTCACCTGCTCAGCTGCCGCGGCGACGTCGGCGCCCGGGCCCGGGGGGCTGCCGAGAGCAGCTCCGCCGAGGCCTGGAGCGGCCAGCGCCTGCTCAGGGGCGTTGGCTGTGGCGGTGGCCTCGCTGATCGCTGGGCCCGGGGCCCGGAAGGCCTCCTCGCTCTCCGACAGGCCCTTATCCTGCAGCATCTCCTGCAGGCACAACACACACCGAGTCACTTGCCCAAGTCCACACTCGCCAAAGGCCCCACAGCCCTCTCCAGCCAAGCTGGGGCTTCGTGCGGGTGGAGGCCTCCCTGGCCCACGTGGACCCCGCCCCCTCCAGAGCTGGGGGGAAGAAGCGTCGGGGGAGGCAGGAGCCTCGCCTCCTCCCTCAGGGCTCTGGACCTGGGAGGGTCTGATGTGCTTTCAATGTCTGCCTGCCCCTGGGTGTGGGGCTATGGGATGAGTAGGTCTAGGGGAAGGACCGCCCTCTCGGCATTGCCCCAGCTGCACCCCGACTCCCTCCCTTCTTCTGGGCTCCACTAGAGTGAGGCCTGGGTCTTGTTGGCTGCTATGGAATAACTGGGGTCCAAAACTCACTCTTAGCCCAGGGCAGCCAAGATACTTCCTGGGCATACAGGAGAGGAGAGCCAGGCCAGGAGGGCAAGAACTAGGCTCCTGAAGCTCCATACCTGTTTTTAGAGGGGAGGTGGGGCTGGGCAGGCCTTGAGGCTGCTACTCACCCATGCACCCTCATCCATCCGCTCACCATTCATGTAGAGACTTCCTGAACCACAGGCTTTCACTCTGACATATTCCCCCTCCAGACATCCTCTTCCCTCTGGCACAAGTGGGCACAGCACCCTCATTGCATCCTACTCACCCAAGCAGCCACCCTAGGGCCACTCAGATCCAAGCCCTGGATTTGGCCAGGAGCCTCCCCAGCCTTGCCTTGTCACATTCACACTTTAGCTCTGCTTTAGGCCCAGACCCTTACCAGCTGAAGACCAGGCCAGCAGGTTGGGTCTACTTCAAAGCCTAGTCCTGCTTCAGAGTACAGCTATATTTCCCCAAGTGTCAGGGCCTCTTCATGGGCCTAAGCTGGTCCTGGGAGAGCAGGATGAGAGCCCAGCCTGAAAGGACAACCTTGTCCACTGTCCCTCAGGGGTCCAACCCTGCACTATCTCTGCTTCCCCTTCCCACCTCCGTGCTCTTCTCCATTCTTCTGGATCTGGGCAAATTCTTGTGGGGCTTTCTGTATGTCTTACTGCCTCTCTTGTGGCCTAATGCCCCACCTTTCTCCTCCTTTTTCCTGTTCTCTTTGAGCATCCCAAGGCTCAGGCCCCTTGCCCACCCTCTTCACTGGCCTTCTCATCTTGGGTTTGGACTTCTGCTCCCAGGGCCTCGCAAAGTAAACAAGCCAAGTGCAACCGAAGAGATAAAAAGGGGCCGGGGCCAGCCTGGGTTGGGAAAAACCCATAAAGATAAGGCTGACAGCACGGTCGCCACGGCTGGCAGTTAGCAAGGCTCGCGGGACAGGGCCAGCACCAGCACCCTCCTCAGGCCACGTGTGGTTCGGACCCAAACTCAGAAACCCAGGAGCCCCCAAACAGGGTACCTGCCTGACTAGGGTAGCTGCCTACTGGGGCCAAGGCGCTGGTTCCGACTATATCTGGGGCCCAGCCCGCACCAGATTCGCTGGTCCCAGGTGTGGGGGCCGTGGCGCCCAGAAGGAGGGGCTGTCTCCGGCTCGAGTTGCCCGCCTAGCCACTGGGTCCTCTGCTGGGCACTCATCACACCCACAGCCATGGAACGGAACCCTCCTGCTTCGCGCCCGGCACGCACGTAGTCCTGCCGGGTGCAGAGCTCGTCCTCGGCGGTGTCCATTGATGCCGGCCCCGCCGCTCAGACTGGGGACCAGGCCTGCGCGGGGCTCTCCTTTCCCTCCTCAGGGTGCACCTCTTCCTTTCTCTGGTGCCGGAGCCACATCCTGACCTCGCGACAGCTTACTCTCGCCAAAGCTCCTCGCCAATTTCCTTTTTTTTCCCAGCCGGACTGGCCCGGAGCAGCGGTTCCCGCAGTCCCCTCGGACCTCGAGCCCCAGTGCACTCCGATGCCTGCACTGGGTCCCGCAGGCTGCGAGCGCCAAGGTCCACGCTCACCGGGCTTCCCGTCGACCCCTCCGTGGGCGCAGCACGCCGGCTCCGCGCCCTTTGCGATTGGGTCCATAGCTTGCAGCTGCCTCGTTTTCCCAGAAGGACAGAATTTTTCTTTTCACTTTTAGGTTACTGGTGATATTTTTCTTGCACTGGGGGAATTGTTAGCATTTTTAATAATTCCTACTATCAGAGTTATATTCTGGTCAATTCAGTAAATTTAGGAATGTTTATCCGATCACATGAATTATTACTTCTTTTTACCTTTAGTACCGTATGGTTAAAGTACTGGCTTCTTTTGTAAAATTATCATTATTTAACATGCTGTTGCTTTCCTGTCTTTACTCGGTCAGTCTGGGGCCTCCTATCACCCATATCTAGATAATTAGATATAATATTCCAATAGGTCATGTTAATCTATTGTTATTAATTTTTGTTCTGTATCTCTAAAATGTTTCCAATGCTAGCCCTTCGTTCTGTTTGTACTTTGTCATCCTGTGTCCATACCTTGTTGTTTACTATAACTTATAATTATTCTCAAAATTCATGCTTATTTTTTCACATCCTTATAATTCTTGTTATCTTACCATCGTTTGTTTTGTTAGAATTGTTTATAATACTCCAGGCATCCTTCTTCATCACAGCACAGCAATATCTTGTTACTTTGTCATTATTTGTAATGTTACAGACCTTAATTTGCTGGGTATTTTTCATCACATCGTTACTTTTTGTTACTTTGTCATGCTTTGTAATATTGCTGTAGCTTTTAATACTCTAATTATTTTTCATCACTTTAGTGTAATACTTCTTCTTACTCAACCATTATTTATAATGTTGTGACCATGAATACCTTGTTCATAAATTGTCATATTATTCCAGCAATTCCTGTTACAATGTCTTTACGTATATTAGTATTGCTCTTAAAAATTAGTGAATATGTCTAATGGTTAAATATAGTATCAATAATGCATTATATGATAGTATTTTATCACTACCACTAATAGGATTTCTCTTAATAATAATTTTCAAGGTTTGGCTTCTTTCCCTACGGTTTCTTACAACTTTGTAATCTGTCACATTATTATTAAATGTTAAACTATTGCTATTGATTTTAATACAATAGTGCTTACATTGTCCCTACATTTACAATCACTTTGTCTTCAATGCTTTTAAAATTGTCATAACTATTTTGACTCAGTTCTGAAAGTTATTTTATTATTTTAAGGTCCAAGCGTTGTATCAGTTGTGCCGCTCAGCCCTGTTTCCATGATAATTGCTCATATTCGGGTAATTTTTGTTCTTCGATCATTATTTATATATAATGTTCCTTGCTTTAAATTTAACGAGTCTGTTGTATCAAAGACTCCTTAGTCCTGTGTTATGATCATTCACATTTCCACATCGATTTTCGATTTTCGCCGCCAGTCCCCAGGCCCTCTTCCTGGGCCTTTCACATCCTGAAAACCAATTTCAAGGCCGCCACTCTGCCTGTCACGGTTTTAACCTTGTCCCTTTGGGGTTGGCACTGTCGTTTCTATGCTATTGAGTTTCTAGACCCGATTACCGAGAGGAGGGCTCGAGCCCCAATGGCCGAGGCGGCGGGGCGACCTGAGACGCTGCAAGCCCAGAGCTGTCTCCCTTGCAACCTTGACTGCCCCCGAGGTACTTACCTCGGCCGTGCTACTTATCCCTTTCCAGCTCATCGTCCTCTACCCTGCAGCCTAACCCTGGACCCCTTGGCCCCGGTCCCGCACACCCAGCTCATCCCCATCCGGCTGGAACAGACACTCACCCTAACTGAGCTGCCGCATGCGGAGGCGCCAGCTCCCCAAGGTCCGCTGCAGGCTCGGGTCCGAGGAGCGAGGGCGCGGGACAGCCAGGGTTATGGCTCTGCGCAGCTGGGTCAGGGTCCCGCAGCCGACCGTGCCCTCGGGGCCGGACACATCCCGGCTCTGGAGCGGGCCCTTGATCTCCAAGGCTGCACTTTGGGGCCTCAGCTCCCTCCTCTTCCCTCCCTCCCTCCGGGGCCACCCCCCAACCCCGGTGACGTCGCCGCTGTCAATCAGTCCGCGCCCGCTGCCCCCCGGGGAGGGAGGCTACAGGGTCCCCAGGCTCCGCGGCCCCGGGGACCCTGAGCCCCTAGCGAGCCGGCTACTCCTCCACTGCGCGGCCCAATACCCTCCCTGCGGCCCTCGGCCCCGCCGGCGGGGCAGGGGCTGGAAGCCCCGCATGGTTTAGATTAGAGAGGCGAGAAGAGAGGGCGAGCGGCTCGGCCGCCGCACAGCGCCCAGCCGAGGCTCGACAACGAAGACGGCTCGCTCGGCCCCGCGGTGCCCGCAGCCCGGGCGCTCCACGCTTCCAGCCAGGGGCCTGTAGGGACCCGGCCGCGGTGTCCCCGCCCGCACACTCTCCCTCTCCGAGACCTGCTCCCCGCCGCGCACGCAGGTCATTTGTGAGCCGGTTTCTGGGGTCGCAGGCGTACACGCGCCGCACAGGCCCACACTCCGTTTAGCGACCATGCCCACCACACGTCCTCACACCTACAGGCTCCGGGACGGCCTTCTCTGGCACCGACCCTCTGCTCACCCGCTCTCCTCGTCCTGGCCCAGCGGGCAGCGGGTGCTGGCCCCAGACAGGCGCTCCTCGGAAGTGGTCACGGAGGTCACCAGAGGCAGGCCCTGCGCGGGCAGGGAGGAGGCCTGCTGGCCGGGCATGGAGCGGCGGCGGCGGAGAGGTGCTGGGCCGCGTCTCGGCTCAGGCCTTGATGGAGACCCGGCAGAGGGGAAGGTGCCAGGCTTGGCAGAACCTCTTGGGGAAACTGCAGCCTAAGGCCAGGATTCCGCTGCCGGCAGCTCCTTGAAATCCTGGAGTGCTGAAGAGGAAGACCAATGTCGGTCCTAGTCTAGGAAGGGGAGACTGGGGCGAGTACCGCTCCCAGCCAGACTGGCCTCAGCCTCGGTGTGTCAGAAACGGAGGCCCACTCTGCCACCTGGACCTGCCTGGCCAGGCTCTGACTCCCTGTCTCCACTTACTCTGTGTCTGTCTGTACCTCCCCACAGGACCTTGCAGCTAAGAGGCATGTGGACCTACCTGTACCTCTATCTATTGCCCAGCCTCACAGCCTGCCCAAAATACTGGGGCAAGGATAGGTTTGTCCACCCATCCTCAGAAGTCCCAGAATCCCCTGTCAATGAGGACTCCCAGGTTAGCACCCCTCCCTCCACTAGTGTCCCCAACCTCTCTAGTCAGCCTCTGTTCCTTTCCAGATTCTGACCTCAAAATTAGATTGAAGAGAACAGGACAGGAAAATTCCTTTCCTGGATGGGTCTGTCCTTTTTCTAATGCCAGGAAATAGAAAGCCACCCTCTATGCCTCCCTCACCCCTCACCCCCACCCCACACACCCAAAGGAGGGATCAACTTGGAAAAGCAGCTGCTGCTGCTGCCAGTGGGAGCCTGTAATCCCACCCAGGAGCCCTGTCCTCCCCAGCAGCACCAGATGCCACTACCCCCATCTTCTCTTCATGACTCCTCTCATGGAGTCCCAAACCAGGGAAGGGAAGTAAGATCTAAGAGGGATGGAGAAGCTTGATCCTCCCCCAACCCTGCCTTCTCCTGGAGTGGAGAAAGGGAAGGCCCTGCTGTTTCAGGAGATGCCTGGGGTGTTGTGTTTCCTGTGTTAGGGAGACCTGGATGACATGCCTCAACGTCTACTCCCAAGCTCCCTCCTATGCCCTCTCCAGCATCCCGAAGGGAAATCCCTTGCAAATACATAGTAGAGTAGACCAATCTACAAATAGATTGAATAAGTAGGCCAATCAACTAACTATTGTGTGGGATGGTGAACAGGAAGGGCCGTGAACCGCCAGGTACTATGGGAAGACTAGAGTTAGGCCAGACTCTAGACAGAATTTGTTGACTGTCCTTGGAGGAAGTTCATAATGAGACCAGGTAGTGCAGATCTTTTTTAAAAACTAGACTAGAGCCTTCCTGTAAGTGCAAGCCTTTCTGGAGACTCATGGGAGACAGTCTAAATCAACATCAACCGACCCATGAGGATGTGGAGAAATGAGAAATGGAAGGGACAGGCAAGGTTTTGGCAGTGAAAAGGAAAGGGGCAAACCAGCCAGCAAGTGAGTAAGAGAGAGATTAGGTACACACGTTCTCCAGTGTTCTACCGGAGTACCTCATCTCCTTGATTCTAAGCCACACGTTTCTTACATTTGGACGTCTCTGAAACTGAGATATATCTTCTGATCCATGTTGTGTCATCTTCTAATTAGCAGTGTTTTTTCTTCTTAGTGGTATGGGGAAAAAATAGCATAGCTGATAACTGATGCAGTATGATGTTTGCCCATAAACAGCCTGTGGAGAAAAGAGAAAGATCAATTTGTTTTTCTCCATAACTGCCTTGAGGAGTTCAAAGTACAAAAACCCTCTTCAACCAGCTAAACAAATCACTGACTGTAAACAAGTATGGAAGCATAGCACTCTGATTTGGGTTGATTGAGGGAAAAGTGCTCAAGCTTGGTATCAGACTGACCTTGGTTTTGAAATTTGGCTCTCACGCATAGCAAGCAGTTGATACGTATTTCTTCATATTAAATAGAGATGAAATTGGAGTCAGTATAGCTTCAAATGAGACAGAGGTTGTGACATCACTTTGTAAATGGTGAAACACTGTATGCATAAAATAATGGAAGTTTACCTGAAAAACTGCTTTAAAATTTAGGGTCAGGCCAAGGCTCACCATTTTGCAGCTGTATGACCTTGGGCAAGTCCCTTAACACCAATATAAAATAGGAAAATGCCACCAACCTACGAGCTCATTGAGAGAACTGCCTAAGACAGTGCAGGTAAATGCTTGGCACGGGGTAGGTGGTTGATCAAAATTAGTTCCCAAGCATTTTTAAAATTTATTTTTATCCTCCTCCCCACTTCCCAGAAAGGCTTAACAACGTGGTTTATAGCCGAAATTGGCTAATAAAAATACACGGAGAAAGACAAATTAGGGTCAAGGAAAAAGGAGAAAACATACACGCTATCACTAAATGCTGACATAGTTATTTATCATTGAGTGTAAAATCTGACTTACCAGCAACGGGGCAAAATGGTAGTTCTCCATTTCAGAAATGTGAAAACAGTAACTCTTTGGTGAACGGTGGAGGAGTTAACTCTGTCCTGACCCTAAATTTTAAAGTAGTTTTTCATGTAAACTTCTATTATTTTATCTGAACGGTGTTTCACCATTTACAAAGTGGTGTCACAGCCTCTGTCTCATTTGGTACTAAATTAACTCCAAGTTCATCTCTATTTTATGTCATTCATCCGAAGAAATATGTATCGAGTGCTTACTATATGCCAGACACATAAATGGAGGGGGAAAGGCCAATTAACTGTGTTACTAGCCAAATGATTGGCCCACTAGCTACTAACTTCGAATTCTTAATGAATGACCTGCAAACTAATTAACCACCTAAGTAATCCATCCCAGAGGGAGCGGGGGCCACAGGATAAGCACAGGCAGGTGGTGTGCCCAGAGCCTAAGGTGGATTTCGCTGAAAGTAACTACTTGAGATGCCACCGCACTGTAGTAAAAAGCAATTATATTTTTTTAAAAAACTCTAAAATCTAGGTTTTTGGAGTACTTAATAAATACCAGTGCCAAGCCCCAACTTGGATCAACTAAGTCAGAATCTTTGAGAGTATAGCCAAAGCCAGGCTTATTGGCACACCTGTAGTCCCAGCTACTCAGGGGCTGAGGCTGGAGGATTGCTTGGGCCCAAGAGTTCCAGGCAAGGCTGGGAATCACCACTCTATGCTAATCCCAGAAATCCTGTTCTCTGCTCTCCCAGGCTCCCCTGTAGCTAGGGACGGTCATATGATCCCATATTGGCCAATGAGACCAAAACAGAAGGTGAGAGGGGAGGAAGCTTGTGGCAGATATTTTGCTTTCTTGCTAAAGGGGAAGACACAGTCTTTCTTTCCCCTGTGGATGAGCTCCTTGGAGTTCCTCGAGAGCAGTGTTTTTCAACCTTTTTAATCTCAAGGCACACTTGAACCTATAGTTAAACTTTTGTGGCACACTTAAATTATGTTGATCCATAAAAGAGTAAAAAATAAAGAATATACTTACTGTGCATTGAATTTCTTTCAAAAATAATTTAATTAATGATCTTTTAAAATTTTCACAGCATACCTAAGATCTTCTCAGGGCATACCAGTATGCCACAGCACACCAGTTGAAAAATCACTATTCTTGGCTCAGTGCCTATAGCTCAGTGGCTAGGACACTAGCCACATACACCAGAGTTGGCAAGTTCAAACCAAAAAATAGCCGGGTGTTGTGGCGGGCGTCTGTAGTCCCAGCTACTTGGGAGGCTGAAGCAGGAGAATCACTTAAGCCCAAGAGTTTGAGGTTGCTGTGAGCTGATGGCACAGCACTCTACCCAGGGCAACATAGTGAGACTGTCTCAAAACAAAACAAACAAACAAGAAAAAAAAGAAAATCACTATTCTAGAGACCTTTAGGCAAAAAGGATGAAAGATAATGTACTAATGACATAAGCGCAAAAGGGTAGAAAGAGCCTGGTTTCTTTGTGCATCACTGACCAGGTAAACCAGCACCAGCCTGCTTCTTCTAATGCGAGAAAAATAAACCTTATTTTTTCCATCATTGTTGGTCTGGATCTCTCTTACTTAGAGCAAATATAATCCTGAGACATACATGATGGAAGAAACATATCTAAGTGTCTGTGTGGCCTTGTACATGTGCACAGGCCTTCCCAGCCTAATCCAGGAAGGAAGGCCCCTCTGTGTTTCCTTCTAGCTATGCTATTCTGTGAGTGCAATGGTCTGAGGCCTGGGCTCCTGATTCAGCCTACACAAGGGAAAGGATAGAAGAGGCAGCAGGGAAGGTACCTGTCCCCTGTAGGTTTTTTTTTTTTTTTTTAGTCACTCAGTAGCCCCAAATTGTGATTCCAGATTCCTCCCCCGACTTCCCACTGGGATTAGCAAGCTCAGGACATCTGGGGAAGGGCAGGATTTTGAGCTCACTCGAAGAGGCTGGAGGATGAAACTGGAAGGGGTGGGTGGAAGTGGCAGCTGCTGCCCCTGCAGGTGCTTCCCTCCTAACCACAGATGCAAGTCTGCTCACCTGACCTCTCATCCTGGCCTTCCAGGCCTTCTCCCACCTGGGGGAATTAGGAAACTTCTAGTTAGAAAGAACTGAGGACTGGGCTGTCCTGATCCCTGACCTGGCTGAGGCAGGCTGGTCTGAGCCCTTCGGGACTGAGGGTAGAGACAGTGATCCACCAGCTGGGGATCCCACCTATAACACACATTGGAGGCACTTCAGAGGTGTAAGAGTGAATTTTCAAATCTGGGTTGGGGATAGCCTGAGTAATCTAGACCTCTGGCCAAGAGTCCTCATTTGTAGGTGGGTTCTCTGCAGAAAGTCAGTTCCCCCCTTCCACCCTATTATACTGCGTGTTCCTAAACTCTTACTTCCATTTCCTCCAGTAAGACTTCTCTAAAATACACACTTGTTTTTTTTTAACTACCTGCCTGAGGGAGATTTATCTGCTAGGGTTGTGTTAGATGAAAAAAAAAATTCATCTACGTTAGGGAATTTGTTTATTTATTTATTTAGAGACAGAGTCTTACTTCGTCACCCTTGGTAGAGTGCCATGGCATCATAGCTTACAGCAACCTCAAACTCCTGGGCGCAAGCAATGCTCTTGCCTCAGCCTCCCAAGTGGCTGGGACTATGGGACTACAGGCACCTGCCACAAAGCCCAGCTTTTTTTTTTCTCTAGAGACAGGATCTCGCTCTGGCTCAGGCTGGTCTCAAACCTGTGAGCTCAGGCAATCAGGCAATCCACCTGCCTTGGTCTCCCAGAGTTCAAGGATTACAGGCATGAGTCACTGTGCTCAGCCTAGAGAAATTATTTAATTAGCCACTACCCTTCCTTTCATTCTTCTTAAGCATGAATAATCCCAAACCGACTTTAAATTTGACTCTTCAGGGATATTTCCAAAAGAGTGGCTGAAACAAATTAGAATTTAAGAATGGGAGAGTATGTGGGCTATCAGAAAGCCCCTTGGGGGCAGTGCCCATAGCTCAGTGGGTAGGTGGGTTTAAACCAGGCCCAGGCCAGCTAAAACAACAATAACTGCAAGCAAAAAAAAAAAAAAAATAGCTGGGCGTTGTGGTGGGCACCTGTAGTCCCAGGTACTTGGGTGGCTGAGGCAAGAGAATCCCTTAAGCCCAAGAATTTGAGGTTGCTGTGAGCTGTGAGGCCACAACACTCTACTGAGGGCAACATCTATCTTGGGGGGGAAAAAAAACCCTTGGAATTTAAGTTTAAAAACCTGAATTCAGGTCCTCAGCAGGCGGTTTACAGAAGGGACCTAGAGCATAATCAGTTTTTTTTTTTTTTTTTGAGATGGAGCTTCAAGCTATCCCCCTGGGTAGAGTGCCATGGCATCACAGCTCACAGCAACCTCCAACTCCTGGGCTCAAGTGAGTCTCCTGCCTCCGCCTCCCAAGTA
>CAUYQV010103270.1:0-14202 GCA_963574575.1 Galagoides demidoff
GATGTACTTCTTGGGATTCTCCAAATACTCCATCAGTGTATCCTCTCCCCAGGTTATGCCTTTGTTCTTATTGGCATCTGTGTAAGAGAAGCCAGCAGCCTGACCTGTCTTCCTCCCAAAGAGACCATGGAGATTTGGCCCGGTCTTGTGCTTGCCTCCTTTTTCCACAGTATGGCACTGGGCACACTTCTGAACAAAAATCTTCTTGCCTTTCTCAATATCACCCATATTTAATTCGCTCTTTGGTTGCTGACAGTACCAAAGTACTGACAGTACCGGACGTCCCACTCTCTCTAGTTTGGTTTTTCAAACATGGAAGGGACATACCTATATGTGCACTTCAGAAAGGTCCCTGATGACATGGTGAAGAGTGGATTAGAGGAAGACGGAGCTGACAACAGAAAGACAACTATTGGGATGAATGAAGAAAGGGGGAAATCTGTAGGGTGTCAGAAGTAGGATCAGAGGTTTGTGACAAATTAGATGCAGGGCTGAGTAGAGAGTAGAGGAGATATCAAGCACAGCTCCCATGGTTTTGAATTGGGTGACTGAGAGGACTGTGATACCAATATCTGAGTAGGGAACAGGAGAGGAAAAGCAGGCATGGGAGAGAGACAATGAGGTCAGCTATACCTACTTCGGATTTCAGGTCTCTGTGCGACATCAGGTAGAGATGGTAACTGATACACCGTTTTGACTCATGGGAAAAAAAGGCGACATCAGCAGACTTTCTATCCAGTCTGTGTATATTTCTCTGGGGCACAACAAAATGATTAAGGTCAGGAATACAGCAAGCACACAAACAGAATGCAGTAAATGACATGGGTATGCGCTCTTTTAAAATCTACTTAAGTTTTCTTTTTCTCTTTTATCGTTGTGGTAAAATATACAGAACATAAAGTTTACCGTTTTAACCATTTTTAAGTGTATAGTTCAGTGGTATTAGTTGTATTCACACTGGTACAGAAGTTTTATTCTTTCTAAGTTTAATTATAGCTTATACAAAATTATAAGTTTTTAATTGACATATAATAATTTTACATATTCATGGGGTAATAGCAGTGTTTCAATACCTACAATGTGCAGTGATCAGATAGATCAGAGTGATTAGCATATGCATCATCAAAAAATTTATCATTTCTTTGCTTTGGAAACATTCCCTATCCTTATCCTCCTTCTTGCTGTTCGAACCTATCTAACTATTATTGTTAACTATAGTCATCCTACAGTGCTGTAGAACTCTAGAGATTATTCCTCCTATCTAGCTATAATTTTGTAACCTTTAACAAATCTCTCTTTATCCCCCCTTTTCCCTACTCTTTCCAGCCTCCAGTATCCTCTGTTCTATTTTATACTACTATGAGATCCACTTTTTTTTTAGCTTTCTCATAGGAGTGAGAAAATGCGGTATTTAACTTTCTCTTCCTGGCTCATTTCACTTAACATAATGTCATCTAGTTCCACCCATATTGTCCAAATGACATGATTGCATTCATTTTATGGCTGGACAGTATTCCATTGTGTGTATAGATTACATTTTCTTTATCTATTCATCTATTGTTGGACACCTGGGTTGATTCTATAGAATTTGGCTATTGTGTAGGGTGACGCAATAAACATTGGTGCAGATGTCTTTTTGATGTACTAATTTCCTGGCCTTTGGATAAATGCCCAGTGATAGGATTGTTGGACATATGATAATTCTATTGGTAATGTTTTGAGGAATCTGCACATTTTTCTCCATAGTAGCTGTTCTAGTTTACATTCCTACAACAGGGCACCAGGGTTCCCTTTTCTTTGCATTCTTGTCAACATTTTTTTTTTTTTTTGGTCTTTTTGATAATAGTAATCCTAACTTGGAAGAGATGATACCTCAGGTGGTTTTGATTTGCATTTTCCTGATGATTAGTGATGTTGAGCTTTTTCATGTGTTTGTTGGCCATTTGTATGTTTTCTTTGTTAGATCATTTGTCCATTTTTACATTAATTTTTCTTTTCTTTTTTTTGGCTGTTGAGATGTTTGAGTTTCCTATTTATTCTGGATATCAATCCCCTGCTGGATGAATAGTTGAAAATACTTTTCTCCCATTCTGTATGGTATCTATCACTCTGTTGATTATTTCTTTTGCTGTGCAGAAGCTTTTTCATTTGATATAATCTTATTTCTTATTTTTTGCTTTTGTTACCTATGTTTTTGAAGTTTTATTAATAAAACTTTCCCCAGGACAAAGTCCTGAGGCATTTTCCCCATGTTTTCTTCTAGTGGTTTTATAGTTTGGGCTCTTATATTTAGTTTTTAATTTATTTTGAATTGTTTTTTATTTAGGATGAGAGGTGGGGGTCTAGTTTCATTCTCTCAGTTTTTACAGTGACATTTATTTTGGTACTATTGTATGTTGACTAGTAATGGTGAGAGAGGGCATCTTTACCTTGTTATACTTCCAATTCAGTGTGATGTTAGCTGTGGGTTTTCCATATATGTCCTTTATTCCTTCTGTCTTAGTCTCTTTGTATTTCTGTAAAGGAAATACCTGAGGCTGGTAAATTTATAAGGAGAAAAGCCTTACTTGGTTCATGGTTCTGCAGATAGTGTAAGAAGCATGGCACCAGAATCTGCTTCTAGTGAGGGCTCAGGCATTATTATTGAGGGTGGAAGACAAAGGGGAGCAGCTGTATTACATGGAGAGAGAAGGAGCAAGAGAGAGAGGGAGGGACGCCTGAGCTCTTTTCAATAATCAGCTCTCCCTTGAATTAATAGAGAACTTATTCATTACTGTGGGAAGGGGACCAAGCCATTCATGATGTGTCAAATACCTTCCACTAGGCCCCACCTCCAACATTGGGGATCACATTTCAACCTGAGATTTGGAGGAGGCAAATATCCAAACTATATCATTTCACTCCTAGTACCCCCAATCTCATGTCTTTTCCACATTGCAAAATATAACTGTCCCTTCACTAAAATCTTTTTTTTTAAATTAAATCATAGCAATGTATATTAATACTATCATGGGGTACAGTGTACTGTTTCTATATACAATTTGAAATACTTTCATCCAACTGGTTAACATGACCTTCATGTCTTTTTCTTAGTTATTGTGTTAAAACATTTATATTCTACATTTAGAGAAATTCACATGTACCCTTATAGGATGAACCATAGGTGTGATCCCACCACTCATCCTCCCTCCACCCACCATCCCCCCTCTTCTCCCCTCCCCCTTCCCTAAAATCTTAATTTGTTCCATCATGAACTCAAAAGTCCAAAGTCCAAAGTCTGGTCTGAGACTCAAGGCAAGTTACTTCATCTGAGAGCCTGTGAAATAAAAAAAAAAAAAGTTATTTATTTCCCACATATAACGATGGTACAGGCATTTGGTAAATATTCCATTCCCCAATAGAGCAATTGGCCAAAAGAAAAGGGCAACAAACCACAGTGGGTAGAAATTAACTCTTAAATCTCCAAAATAATCTTTGATTCTATGGCCTACATCCTAGGCACACTGGTACACGGAGTGGACTCCCAAGACAGCCCTTCCCCCATTCTTTTCTGGGTGCAGCTCATGTGGCTGCACTCATGGGTTGATGTCAAATGCCCATGGCTTTTCCAAACTGAGGGTGCATACTGCTTGGTAACTCTATTATTCTGGGGTTTGGAAGGCAGTGGTTCCTTTTCCACAGTTCCACTAGGCAATGCCCCAATGGAGATGCTGAATGAAGGCTCCAGTCCCACATTTTCCCTTGTCACTGTCTTAGTAGAGTCTCTCTGTGGAGACTCTATCCCAATACATTCTCTAAAATCTAGGTAGAAGCTGCCACGCTTCTACCATCCTTGTATTCTGCACACTTGCAAATTAACCACTTGGAAGCCATTCAGGCTTAAGGCTTATGCCATCTGGAGTAGTGATCCGAGTATACCTGAGGCTTTTAACCAAGGCTGGAGTCAGTGATGCTGGCATTTGGAGAGCAGTATCCCAAGGCCACAAAAGGAAGCAAATCTGAAACCATTCTCTTCTCCTAAGACTATAGGAGAATATTGTCTATTTATTTATCTATTTATTTGTTCATTTTTCAAATTAATATAAGGGTACAAATTTTTAGGTTACATTGTTGTCACTTCCAAGATAAACTTCAAGTTGTAGAAGAGCTCTTCACCCAGGGATTATGCTGAACACCCTCGCATTGTGCACATTAGGTGAGATCCCATCAATTACCTTCCCCCCTCCCCCCTCCTCCTTGTATTTGTGTTTTATTGTTTGTATGGGTGTATAATTGTTTATATATTGGTTTCATATTAGTATTGAGTACATTAGATATGCTTTTTTTACATTATTGGGATACTTTACTAAGAAGAATGTGTTTCACCTACATTCAGGTAAACATAAAGGATGTAAAGTCTCCATCTTTTCTTTCTTTCTTTCTTTTTTTTTTTTTTTGAGACAGAGTCTATGTTGCCCTTGGTAGAGTGCTGTGGTGTCACTCACAGCAACCTCAAACTCTTGGGCTTAAGCAATTCTCTTGCCTCAGCCTCTCAAGTAACTGGGAATATAGGTGCCCGCCACAATGCCTGGCTATTTTTTTGTTGCAGTTGTCATTGTTGTTTAGCTGGCCTGGGCTGGGTTCGAACCCACCACCTTCAGTGTATGTGGCTGGCACTATAACCACTGTGCTACAGGTGCCAAGCCATCCATCTTTTTTATGGTATACATATGCCACAGTTTGTTAATCCATTCACGGGTTGATGGGCATTTAGATTGCTTCCACAACTTAACAATTATGAATTGAGCTACAGTAAACATTCTGGTGCAAATGCCTTTGTGGTAAAATGATTTTTGTTCTTCTGGGTAGATATCTAGTAATTGGATTGCAGAATCAAGTAGAAGGTCAACTTTTAGTTCTTTGAGAATTCTCCATACTTTTTTCCATAAGGTTATATTAGTTTGCAATCCCACCAGTAGTGTAGAAGTGTTCCCTTCTCTCCATATCCATACCAGCATCTGCAGACTTTGTGATGTGAGCTAATATTACTGGAGTTAGGTGATATCTAAGAATGGTTTTGATTCGCATGTCTTTGATTAAAGACAATGAGAATTTTTTCATGTGCTTTTTGGCCATTCATCTGTCATTTTCAGAATTTTCTGTTCAAGTCTGTTGCCCACAAATAAATGAGGTTCTTTGCTCTTTTCTTATTGATTAACTTGAGTTATCTGTAGATTCTACTTATTAGGCCATTGTCAGATTTATAACATGTAAAAATCGTCTCCTATTCCAAAGGCTGTTTCCTTTGGCTCTGGTACCCTTAGCTGTGCAGAAGCTTTTTAGCTTGATGAAATCCAAGTTATTTATTTTTGGTGTTGCTGCAATAGCCAGCGGGGTCTTCCTCATAAAATCTTTTCCCAGGCCATTATTTTCAAGCATTTTCCCCACATGCTTTTCTAGGATTTTTACTGTTTCATGTCTTAAATTTAAATCTTTTATCCAATAAGAATCAATTTTTGTCGGTGGTGAGAGATGTGGGTTCAATTTCAGTCTTCTACATGTGGCTAACCTGTTCTCCCAGCACTATTTATTAAATAGGGATTATTTTCCCCAGAGAATACTTTTGTTAAGCTATCAAAGATCAGATGACCATATGTAGCTGGGTTCATCTGTAGATTCTCTGTTCTATTCCATAGATCTATATCTCTGTTTTTGTGCTAGGACCATGCTGTTTTGATCACTATACATTTGTAGTATCAATTGAAGTCTGGTGATGTGATGCCTCCAGATTTGTTTTTATTTCTAAGAATTGTATTGGTTATTCAGGTTTTTTTCTGATTCCATATAAAATGAAGTACTATTTTTTCAAGTTCTTCAAAGTATGACATTGGTTCTTTGATGGGGATTGCATTAAATCTGTAGATTTCTTTGGGTAGTATGGACATTTTAATAATGTTGATTCTTCCCAAATGCAGATGGTATGTCTTCTACTTGTTAACATCTTCTGCTATTTCTTTTCTTAGAGTTTCATAGTTGTCTTTATAGAGACCTTTCATGTCCTTTGCTAGATATATCCCCAGCTATTTCATCTTCTGTGGCACTACTGTAAAAGGAATAGAGTCTTTGATTATATTTTCAGCCTGACTATTGTTGGTATATATAAAGGCTACTGATTTGTAAGTATTTATTTTGTAACCTGAGACACTACTATATTCCTTGATCACTTTTTTTTTTTTTTAAGACAGAGTCTCACTATGTTCCCCTCAGCCATGGTGTCACAGCTCACAGCAACCTCAAACTCTTGGGCTTAAGCAATTCTCTTGCCTCAGCCTCCCAAGTAGCTGGGACTATAGGTGCCTGCCACAATGCCTGGCTATTTTGAATTGCAGTTGTCATTGTTGGTTAGCTGGCCTGGGCGAGGTTCAAACCTGCCAACTTCGTTGTATGTGGCTGGCACTGTAACCACTATGCTATGGGTGCTGAGCCCCTTGATCACTTCTAAGAGCTTTATAGTTGAGTCCCTGGGGTTTTCTAGGGTATAAGATTATGTCATCTACAAAGAGTTAGAGTTTGACCTCCTCTGTCCCCATTTGAATGCCTTTGATATCCTTCTCTTGCCTGATTTCAATGGCTAGGACTTCCAACACTATATTGAATAGCAGTGGTGACAGTGGGCATCCTTATCTAGTTCCAGATATGAGTGGAAATGCCTTCAGTTACTACATTCAATATAATATTGGCTGTGGCTTTGTTATAGATGGTCTCTATCAGTTTAAGAAATATCCCACATAAGCCTATTTTCTTAAGTGCTGTTATCAAGAAAGGATGCTAGATATTATCAAAATCCTTTTCTGTATCAGTTGAGAGAATTATATAATCTTTGTTTTTTATTTTATTTATGAGATGAATTATATTTATGGATTTATGTATGTTGAACCAACCTTGCATCCCTGGGATAAAACCTACTTGATTGTGGTATGTAACTTTTTTAATGTGTCACTGTATTCTGCTTGCTAAGATCTTATTGAATGTTTTTGCATTGATATTCATTAATCATATTGGTCAATAGATTTCTTTTTTGTTGGATTATTTCCTGGTTTGGGGATCAGGGTGATATTTGCTTTGTAGAATGTGTTGGAGAGGATTCCTTCCTTCTGTATATTTTTTAATAGATTATGCAATATAGGAACTAGTTCCTCTTTGAAAGTTTGGTAGAATTCTGGTGTGAAACCATCTGGTCCAGAACTTTTCTTTTTTGGGAAATTATGTATAGTTGATGCTGCTTAAGTGCTTGATACAGATTTATTCAAAATTTTTAATTCTTTCTGGTTGAGTTTAGGAAAGTATTGTGCTTCCAGGTATTGGAATAAATATTTTCATATTTCTGAGAATAGAGTTTTTTGTAGTAATCATTGGGGATGTTTTGTATATCTGTGTATATCTGTTGTTATTTCCTCTTTTTCACTTCTGACTGAAGTTATTAGAAATCTTACTTTTCTGTTTCTGGCTAGTCTGGCCAAGAGTTTATCAATTTCATCAGTCTTTTCAAAGAACCAACATTTTGTTTGTGTGATCTTCCAAAAGATTGTTTTGTTTTTAATTTCATTTTATCCTGTTGCAATTTTTGTTATTTCTTTCATTATGCTGAGTTTGGGGTTGGATTTTTCTTCCTTTTCTAGTTGCTTGAGATGGCCCATTGGGTTGTTGACTTGCTCTTTCTGTTTTGTTGATGAAACCATCTAATGCTATCAATTTCCCTTTTAGGACTGCCTTTGTGGTATCTCACAAGTTTTGATAGTTTGTGGCTTCATTATCATTTTGTTCCAGAAATCTAATGACTTCCCTCTTGATCTTGTCTTTGACCAAGCTGTTTTTCAGTGTGAGGTTATTTAGTTTCTATGACTTTATTTGGGTATAAAGATTTCTGTTGCTGTTGAGTTCAACTTTTATTTCATGATGGTCTGAGAAGATACAAGGAATAATTTATATTCTTTTAAATTTGTTGAGGTTAGATGTGTGTCCTAAGATATGATCAATTTTGGAGGGTGATCCATGGGTTGATGAGAAGAATGTGTATAGAGTTTTATTAGGATGAACTATTCTGTATATATCTGTGAAGTCCATTTGTTGTAGGATTATGTTTAAGTTCATTATTTATTTGTTTAGTTACTGCTTGAAGGATTTGTCCAGTACAGCCAAAGGGGAGTTAATATCTCCAACTATGTAGTACAGAAAGATATCATATTGTTCAGAACAGGTAGGGTTTATTTTATAAATTGAGGAGCATTCAGGTAGGTTTCATAGATATTAATTATTGAAATCTCTATGTTGTTTGCTTCCTCTGATAAGTATGTAGTGTCCATTCTTGTCTTTCCTTATTTTTGTTGATTTAAACCCAATGGTATCTGAAAACAATATTGCAACTTCTGCTTTCCATTTGCCTGGATTACTGTTTTCTATCCTTCACCTTGAGTCTTGTTTTATCCTTTGAAGTTAGGTGTGTTTCTTGGAGGCAATGGATATCTGGCCTGAGCTCTTGTACACAGTCAGCCATCCTGTGCCTCTTTAGAGGAAAATTCAAAGCATTCACATTTATCAAGAGAATTGATAAGTATGGTGGAGTTTGGTCATCTTGTTTTTAGAGGTCCAGATCTAATTTTAATCCCTTTTGCCATTGTGGAAACTAGGCATTTTTCCCTTAATTTCTGGGTGAGTTTACTTTGGTGGTGGACTATACCTAGTCATTATGAAGAATGGGTCTGAACACTTCCTATAGAGTTGGTCAAATTATGGCAAATTTCCTTAACATTTGGATGTCAGTATGATATTTGATTTCTCTATCACAAATGAAACTCAGTTTAGTGGGATACAGGATCCTGAGCTGAAAATTGTTTTGTTTAGGAAGGTTAGAGGTTGATCCTCTTCTGGCTTGAAAAGTTTCGGGTAAAAGATCTGCAGTCATCCTGATATTTTTTTCCCTTAGTAGGTAAGACTTATGTCTGGCTGCTTGCAGGATTTTTCTCCCTCATATTAACTTTGGTGAAGTTAATTACAATGTGTTTGGGAGATGCTTTGTTTGGATTGAGTCATACTAGGGTTCTGAAACTATCTACTATCTGAATTTTTGTATCTCTTACAATGCTTGAGAAATTCTCCACCAATAATGTCTTGGAGTAGGGCACCCATGTCTTTAGGAACATCCTCTCCTCCAGGAATCCCTATAATTCAGATATTTGATCTTTTGGAATGATCCCATAACTCTCAGGGAATATTCTGTTTTTGTTCTTCTTTTCTCTGCCTCTTTGAATGCTTATGATAGTTCAAAAGTCTCATCTTAAATTTCTGAAATTATTTCCTCTCCCTGTTAAACTCTATTACTGAGGGTCTCTAATGTATTTCAAAGGTCCTCAAATGCCTTTTTCAATTCCTTAAGCATTGTCCATATCTTTGGTGACTTTGTTTTTGAATTCATTAATTTCTTGAGATAACTTTTGAACTATATTTTGAGTTTCTATTTTCATCTTTTACTCCATTCCAATTATCTTATTTGCCATCTATATTCTTCATTCTATTTCTGACATTTCAACAGTTTCTCTATGGTTGGTATTTTGTGTTGTAGCTCCTTCATAATCCCTGGGGGGAGTTGATAAGCTCTGATTTTTTTCATATTGCCAGAGAGCTCCTCCCCATCAGTATTTTCAGCTTTCTTTTTAAATATATTAATTTATATTAATATATTAATTTTTTTAGTTGAAATGATAGGTTGTCCCTGAGTAATTATTGAAGAGAGAATCTAATTGGGGACCCTTAGTAAACACTGTACTAACCTATTTGACAATTAAAACTGGTGGAGTGAGACTAAATCAGGAGCCTCTAGGAACTGGAGCTAACCATCCCTTCTCTGATGAGCTGGGCTTGTGATTGTGGCCTTTCCCCTACAGCCTTACAAAGGTCCCTTTGAGGGCTACAGCCAGAAATTCTGAGGGCTGGCTTGGTGAGATAGCTCAACCTTACTCTGTTTTGATATTGGCCTGCTCTCTACCCAGTCCTAAGGAGTTGCAACATTACACTGAAATCTCAGCTGGGCAAAGATACAAACACTTGTGGCTCTGATTCCCACTGGTGATAGCTGGAAGAGGCATCCACAGGCAGACCCACTGAATCTGCTCCTCACTGCTGCAATTCCACCACCATTCAATTTCAGTTTGTCACCAAGTAGCTAGCTCTGGCTGAGAGTTCCAGTCAAATTCACTCAGGCAGCATGAGCAATACCCACACAAACAAGTTCAGAGTGTTGCCAGGTGGACTATCTGTTTAGAGTTCCCAGGGGACTGGAGAAGGGTTTTTTACTCCTTTCTCCATCAAAGTTAGAACTGGCAGCACCACTATTTCTGTGCTGCCACTCAGTAGCCCACACAATGCCCTGGCCTCTCGGTGAACTTGCCAAACACTCCAACCTCTGAAGGGGGCAGTCCTTCAGGCAACCAAGATGGGAGAAAAGTGAGCTGTGTGCTCAGTCTTGTGGAGAAAATATTTGTTCACTCTTGTGCCAAAGAGTTCACTCAGAGGTGGGATGTCCCTGGTGTAGGAGGACAGGGATTTAGCAGCTCTCTCCCATGGGGTGAGGTGAGAGGTTTTTTGTCCCCTGCTCACTTGCAGAAAGCCTGTCATGAACCTTCCATTTGGGGTTGGGGTCTCCCATCCTCTTGGCAAGGGACACCTTCAGATTAGTTGCTCTATACCTGATCTTGTCTTTCTTCTTCTTTCTATGCTTTACCACTTGACTCAGCAGGGATGGAGTGCACCTCACTTTCTTCTCTCTATGCTCAACTCCCCACCTTTGGCTTTTCTGAGTCCACTTCTGTCCAACATCTCTCCCTCTGGACAGGAGCCTCTGGTGAAAGCTTCTTCTAACGAGCCGTCTTTACTCCTCCCTCTCCCATTGCCTTGACTATTAGCACCTGGATCCCTTTAATCCATGCTATTCAAGTAGTTATTCCTCAGCACCCTTGGATTTCTTTCCTGAAAATAGTCCTACATGGACAGGCTGTGACTTTTTCAAATTCTTATGCTCTGCTTCCCTCTTAATTATAAGTTTCAACCTTAACCCATTTCTTTTCTCTGACACTTGTATCAGATTGTAGGATGTCAGAAGCAGCCATGCCACTTCTTGAATGCTTTGCTGCTTAGAAATTTCTACCTCAACAGATACCTTATGTCTAAGTATCTGCTAGATTCCCATTTCTGTTAAGTTTAGCCTTCCTAAATGTCCCCAGGCATAGACACAATACAGCCAAATTCTTTGCTGCCAAATTACAAGGGTTAATTTTGCTCTAGTTCCCAGTGAGTTTCTCATTTCCATTTGAGACCTCATCATCCTGGCCTTCACTGTCCAAATTTCTATCAGCATTTTGGTTGCAACCACCTAACCACTCCAAGAAGTGGAGAATGTCTGTTGTTTTCTAGTCTTCTGAGCCCTCCAAACTTTTCCAACCCTTGTTTGTTAATGCAGTCACAATTGCTCCCACATTTTCAGGTATTTGTATCTTTATAGCAATGCCCCACTCTTTGTACCAATTTTCTGTCTTAGTCCATTTGCATTGCTATAAAGGAAGTATCTGAGGCTGAGTAATTTATAAAGAGAAAAGATTTACTTGACTCACAATTCTGCAGGCTACATAAGAAGCATAGTACTAGAGGGACTCAAAAAGCCTTCATTCAGAGCACAGGAATGAAAGGGAATAGATGTGTCACATGGCAAGAGAAGGAGCAAGAGAGAGAGGAGGAGTGCCCAAGCCAACAAACAATGCTCATGTGAACCAATAGCGTAAGAACTAATTTATTACCATGGGGAGGACACAAAGCCATTCACGAGGAGGTCTACCCTCATGACTAAAATACCTCCCACTAGGCCCCATCCCTAACACTGGATCCAATTTTGATATGAGATTTGGAGGGGACAAAAATCCAAACTATATCACCTTCTGTGCCTAATTTATTGAGAGTTTTTATCATGAAGGGATGCTGAATTTTATCAAATTATTTTTTGCATGATGTCGTTTTTTTCCTGCTTCATTTTGTTGATGTAATGTATCACATTTATTGTTTTATGTATGCTAAACTGTTCTTGCATGTCTGGGATAAATCCCATTTGATCTTGGTATATCATCTTTATGTATTGTTGAATTCAGTTTGCTAATGTTTTGTTGAGTTTTTTGTATCTATGCTCATCAGGGATATTGGCCCATAGTTTTCTTTTTGGTATGTGATTGCCTCATTTTGATATCAGGATTATGTCATTTTCAAAGAATAAATTAAGTAGAGTCCCCTATAGTTAATTTTTAAAGAATAATTTGAGAATAATAAATATTAATTCTTCTTTAAAAGTTTGATAGAATTCAGTACTGAAGTTTTCTGGTCTTGTATTTTTCTTGGTTGGGAAACTTTTTATTACCCATTCAATCTTGTTGTTTATTGTTGGTCTATTCTGATTTCCTATTTATTCAGAGGTTCAGTCTTGGTAGGTTGTATGTTCCCAGAAATTTATCTATTTTCTCTAGGTTTTCAAATTTATTGGCATAGAATTGTTTATTGTAGTTTTCAATAATACTCTGTATTTCTGTGGTGTCTATTATGATGTCTCCTTTTTGTTTCTGATCTTATTTGTTTTTTTTTAAGTTTAGCTAATTGTTTCTCAATTTTGTTTAGTTTTTCAAAAAACCAACTTTTTTTTTTTGTATTTTTTCTCAATTGTGTTTATTTATTACTCTGCTCTTTATTATTTCTTTCCTTCTACTTTAGGAGTTGGTTTGTTTTTCCTTCCTAGTTCCTTGAGATGCATTGTGCATGCCAGGTTGTTTATCTGAAATCTAGTTTTTTGATGTAAGCATTTATTGCTATAAACTTGCCTCTCAGTAGTGCTTTTGTTGTGTCCCATAAGTTTTGACCTATGTTGTATTTCTATTTTTGTTTGTTTCATGAAAATTTTTAAAATTTCATTCCTAATTTCTTTTTTGATGCAATGGTTATTCAGAAGAATGTTATTGAATTTCCATGTATTTGTATAGTTTCACACTTGATCTTAGCCAAAAGACTAAGAATCAAATTTTGTATAGTTTTGAATGTTTCTCTTTTTATTGATTTTCAGCTTGATTTGATTGTAGCCTGAAAAGATACTTAGTATGATTTTAGGTTTTTAAAAATTTGTTGAGACTTCTTTGATAGCCTAATACAAGATTTATCCTAGAGATTGTCTGTCATGTACTTATGAGAAGAATATGTATTCTACAGCTATTGAGTGACATATTCTCTGACTGTTTGTTAGATCCATTTGGTCTTAGTGCAGTTTAAAACCCATGTATCTTTGTTTTTTCTTTGAATGTGTCCAGTGCTGAGAATGCACTGTTGAAGTTCACAATTATTATTGTTTGGGGGTCTATCTCTTCCTTTAGATATAATAGTAAATATTATTATGCAACATTTTAATATGTATTTATTAATATATCTGGGTACTCCTGTCATGAACAGCTGTATGTTCAGAATTTTTATATTCTCTTGCTGAATTGACCCTTTTATTACTACAGGTAATACACAGATTGCAAATGAGATAGGTTCTCTAGATTTGTTAAGTTGAATTTGTATGTGAGTTGGAACAGGCACATTTACCTATTACCTGTTGTAACTTCCATTTGTAAGTGCAAGTCATATGCCAGTAAGATGTTTGTGACTTGGGGACTTACAGTAATAGCCTCCATTCATAAGGGTAGTTGTATTTAAGTCATATGTTTGTAATGCAGAGACTACCTGTATATAATGTCCTTTTTACTATATTTTTACAGCATTTGGCTTGAAGTCTGGTGTAAGTATAGCTATTCCTGCTTCCTTGCAGTTTCCATTTGTGCATATTTTTTCCATACCTTCACTTTTAGCCTATGTATCTTTACACATGAGGTGAGTTTCCTATAGGTGGAATATAGTTGGGTCTTATTTTTTTCACCGACTCAACCAGTCTATATTTTAAATTGGGAATTTAATTCATTCACATTCAATGTTAGTATTGATATGTGAAGACTTACTCCTATCATTTTTTTTCTTTTATTAGATCATAATTGTGTACATTAATTCTATCATAGGATACAGTGAGTTGCTTCCATATGCAGTTTGGAAAACTCTCATCCAACTGGCTAACATAGCCATCATGTCTTTCTCATAATTGTTGTGTTA
>CAUYQV010103274.1:0-19660 GCA_963574575.1 Galagoides demidoff
CCCTGTACACGCTATATCTCAGCCTTTGGCTCTCAAATCACCTCCTTTAAGGGCTTCCTCCTCCAAGTCTCTGCCTCCCTGCCCACCCCTCTCCAGCCTTTGTGTTCTGGGGCCTCCAGTCGGAGTCATGCCCTCTGGAGTAGTGTGCCAGTGGTAAGTACTATCTGCTGCCACCTGAGTCTCATAGAACAGCTGCAGTCCCCTGGACAGGAGTCCACCTGAATCCTCTAGTCTGATTTCTTTTACCATAATCTTTAGTCAGAGCCATGGGCGGTGGTTCCTTTAATGAGATGACCTGTTAGATTAAGACCTGGCTCATCCCTCAACGACAAACATTACCTTTCAAGTTCAGTACAGTCTAAAAACACATAGGAAAAGAAAATATTCCCCAAATAACAGTGCGTCTCAACCCTATTCCAGAATCTTGAACCCAGAGCAACTTTACAGCCAGCTTCCTGCTCCTGTCCCAGACCTTCCTGGATAATAAAGGTCACCACCAGTGGCCCCAGCCCAGGAAGGGCTCCAAACTCATATTTTTTATGTATTTCTGAAGACTCCCTAGGATGAGATGCAGTTTCCAGTTTTTTCTTAACACCGTTACTATTATCACAAATCATAAGAAAAGGAAAGTTTATTTAATAAGTGGTATTGACATGATTGGGCAATTATTTGGGGAGAAAATACCTAGATCCTTGCCTTATACTGAACATTCTAAAACCCATTCCAAATGGATGAAAGATTTGAGTTTTATAAGAAAGAGAGAAAACGTATGAACTAAAAGATGGATAAGTTCCCACGCTCCCCAAAGGCATGCAACCGGTAGATAGAGCCTCTACCTACTTGCCCACTGAAATACCCCAAATATGCACACACAGAGAAGACGAAATGGTTAATACCAACAAAAGAAGAAGGCTGATGATGCAAATGCCAAAATGTAATAGAAATCGAATCTGATTTTATGGCAGCTACAGCTGGACTAGTGTGGGTCGCTCTTACCTTCAGCTCATGACAGGGAGACCTGCTGATAAACTGGTACAAAGAAACTTTGGCTATTTCTCACCACCTGTCTCTTAGCCAGAGACCCTAGGACTCAGAAAACAGGGCAACTGGCTCTCTAGAGCAGTTAGAACTTGAGAAATATACCAGTCCCCAGATAGCACCCCAGACTAATCAAATCTGAACATGCAGGGGTGGTGGTATTTTCAATGGGTAGCCAGACTGATAAGCAGGTAGAGGTGAAACACCTAAATCGGTCTCTTTCCCCCGTAGCCTTAGGCTTCATCAGATAAGAGCAAAGAAAGTAATAACTGACAGCATGTTCTTCATTAAGTTATGTTGAACTGGGTTATATTGAAAGGATTATGCTTAAAGGTGTCTGTTGGCTGGATTATTAGATTACCAGGGAGGAGCTACTTACAGGGCGGGTGGTCATAAGCTGTTTAAAGGGATCAATGAGGTCATTGCTGCATCGTGCTCGTGTACAAAATTCCCTATATAAGCCAAATGCAAATAAAGAAGCTCTCCATTTTGCCTGAGTGAGCAGATGGTCACCTTTATTTAAAATACAATTTCAACAAGCCTGTTTATTCTTAGCGACATTACTTTTCCGTGAGAACCTTACGGCAAGAAGCAGGCTTCTGCAAAACCCACTCAGATGTGATTCTATAAGTGTTGCAACCCCTATGGCCCTGGCCTCTGTCATGGCAGGGCACGAAGGAACCAGGTGTGACACGGATTAGAAGTACAAGCTTGTGGGAGGTGGGCTAACCTTAAGTGCAGGATAGCCCAGAGCCTCCTCCATAATGGCGATTGATTAAGGTTATACACAACTGTGGAGAGTTAAGGTAATTACATACCAGGGCTGCATGTGTAAGGATTGCCATGTGCTCTTTCCTTACATGTTCTTTCCCCACAACCCCCATGAAGAAGCACCAAGCATCAATGTTGAACACACACTTACTAACAAGTGACCGATCTTATCTCATTCCAGAACACTGAGTTACTTGGCGGATTGCCCCTAAGTCACAAAACATCTCTAAGCTTGCCAGGAGACTGTCCTGTTCTCAGCGTTTCCTTTTAATGTGATAAGAATCAGTAACTGTCCTTGTAAGCATGGTGTCCATTCCTCTACGTATAAGGGAGGTGGGGAGATGAGATTCTGTCCTCCCCATTCTGGCCACCTGGCATCCTTCCTTCCTGTCTGAGATGCCTCTCTTTGTGTTTGTTTTTTCTCCTATCATTTTGACTGTAATTATTCATTTTTCAACCCTACCTATTCAACTACTTTCTGGCCCTTAAATATTGATCTTCCCAGAGCTTGGTCTTTTGAGATTCTCTTTTGAATTGAAAATTCCATCCAGTTGTAAGACATGAGCTGAAGCCTTCCATTCCCGGGAGATGGGGTCGGCATGTCCTCCAGCCTAACCCGACTCCAAGAGCACATGCCCACTACGGTGGAGAAGCCCTTCCCGACTCAAGCCAGAATAACTGGGGAGGTCTTGATGAGGTAGGGAAAAGAAAATGACTTAAAAAAAGAAAAAAAGTAATAGCGCAAGGGTTATGTCAAGGAGTAGTCTTACAGAAGCTCCACCCAGCTTCCATTTACCCCTGCGTCCCCCAACAGTGAAGCAGAGGCCAAGAGGAAGGAGTTAGACCCAGGACAGGCAAAGAGAAGAGGAACAGTAGGAGAATAAAGAGGGAGTCTCTCTACTGCCCATTGCTCATGGAAAAGGAAAGAGAAAAAGCCATTTGGGGCTATCTCTCAATTCTATATATTTCTGATTATCTAAATGGTCAAACTTCTCCAGTGTATCATTTTCACAAATAATGACATCTGCATTCCCAGCTCACATCTCCCTAGCAAGCTTCTCGCTCCCTCCTAATGACTCAAAGGCCATAGGCACCTCAAATGGAATATCGAAAAGAAATCCGGCCTCTTCTTTCTCCCTTTAATCTACTCTCTGTGAATGGACCTGTCATCCCTCCACCTGGTCTGGGTTCAGTTGTGTCCATGCTCACCCCAAGTTTATATGTTGAAGCCCCAATCCCTACGCCACGGAATGTGAACTTATTTGGATGTAGAGCCATTGCAGATGTAATTAGTAAAATTAAGATGAGGTCACTAGATTGGGCTGTGATCCAAAATAAATGGTGTCCTCATAAAAACTGGAAATTTGGACACAGAGAGAGAACATTATGTGAAGATGAAGGCAGAGATCTGGTGATTTTTTTACAAGCCAAGGAATAAGGAATACCAAAGGTTGCCAGAAAACCATCAGAAGCTAGGTGCAAGGCATGGAACAGATATTCTCTGTTAGCCCCCGGAAGGAACCACGCCTGCTGACATCTTGACCTTGGACTTCTAACCTCCAGAGCTGTGAGACAATCAATGTTGTTAGAGACACCCAGTCTGTGGTCTTCAGTTATGGCAGCCTAGCAAACTCTAACACTACCCAGTAAAGGTCTTTGCTCCATACCCTCTTCCCCTCCAACATCCAGTAACTGGCTCCTGTCTGCTTAACCTCCAGAACTTTCCTAGTTCAGCCTCCACTCAGCGTCCACGGCCTCTGTAAGCACTGTGATAGAAGACAGGAAAAGACTTAGCTGGCCACCCGGAGCAAGGATAGGTCAAAGCTGGCACAGTGGAGAGGTCTGGCACTTGAAAGGGATTTGGAAATGATGGAGCTGGCAGGCAGAGGGTGAGGTGTGCCTAGCTGTAGATGAGATCAACACCACTTTACTAGTTGGCTGGGAAATGCTGAGACTCTAGAGGCTGCATCAAAATGTCAAAGGGGTGGGGTTAGCTAGAGGCCAGGGCTCCCTGGGGCTCTGTCCCCACAGCCCACTTGGGGCTGGGCTTGCACTTGAGGTGTGCATTGAGTGCTGAGCAGAGATCTTGGGAAGACCTTTGGTACTTACTGGGTTGCCCCAGGGCACAGCAGGGGGTGGGATGTACCTCAGAGACACCGGCTTCCTGAGGGTGCTGAGCAGGGCACGGCAGGGGGTGGGGTGTACCTCTGAGACACCGGCTTCCTGAGGCTGCTGAGCATGTTGCAAACCGAACAGGCAGGTTTGCCCCAGTGCCACGTTCCAGTCCAAGATGTGTGAGCTGAGCAGCACTTGGCCTTCCCAGCCCCAGTTCTAGCTCTGCTGGGAAACAGGAGACTTCACCATGGCTCTTGGAAATGGATTCTAGACCTTAGGATCAAGCCCTGAAAGGACCTGGAATAATACAC
This sequence comes from Galagoides demidoff, assembly GCA_963574575.1. Taxonomy (NCBI): domain Eukaryota; kingdom Metazoa; phylum Chordata; class Mammalia; order Primates; family Galagidae; genus Galagoides; species Galagoides demidoff. The sequence continues at coordinate 4,236 of CAUYQV010103274.1, forward strand.
ATCCTTGGGCTCCAGAAGGACTCTGAGCAGCTGTGCCTGCCTTTCTCTTCAGCCTGTCCCTTCCCCCAGTCTTCCCTTCCCCATCTCCCCCTGCACTCCTTTCCCCCACACTCTCTCCTCCCACCCTGGTCACCTCCTCCCTCCAGTCTCTCCCCCCCACCCCTGTGAACCCTCTCTCACCCTGGTTACCTCCCTCCCCTCTCCTACCTTTCCCTCCCCTCCCCCCCACCGTAAACCACCCCCTTACCTCCCACCCGGCTTCTCTCACTTCCTCGTCTCCCCACTTTCTCCTTCTCCTCCTCTCCTCTTTATCCCTGGCCTTGTCTCTCCCCTCCCTCCTCACTGGGGCTCCCCCTTTCCACCCTCCTTTCTACCACCTCCCACTACCTGCCCCTCCTGCCGGCCAGCCTGCCCGAGGTATTTGCTTTCCTCCCGGATCCGGATGAAAGGCTTGTCCTGCCCCTGCCCTGCCCTGCCCCACTTCGGGCAGCTGGGGTCTCGCTTCATGGCTGAGGGTTCCAGGACGCAGACCCCAGCGAAAGGGCCCCCTGTCAGTATCCAGCTCCTGCGAGCCCAGTATGAAGGCCTGAGGAGGCAGCAGAGGGCCCAGGCCCACCTCGTGGTGCTCCCGAAAGGTAGGGCTGGGCCGGAGGGGGGCAGGAAGAGGGAGGAACAGGCACCTGAGCTCAGGGAGTCCTGTCCAGTGCAGCTCTCCCAGCTGCCCCTCCTGCCAAGCAAACCAGGGCCTCAGCCAGGCCTCTGGCTGCCAGCACTACCCCTGGCCTCTGCTCCATGCTTGCTCTTGCCAGACTAGTCAGGCTGGCCCCCCTGTGAGGCCGGGTGGGGTGCCAGGAGCTCTGCCTCAAACCAGAGAAACTGGCTCTGGAGAAAGAGGACGTGGCATTGCCAACGCCTGGGGTCTGGCTGGGTCAGAAAAAGCCCAGGGCTCAAGGACCCATGAGCCACCCCAGGCTCATTTAGCCTCCAACAGTAGCCACAAAGCTGAGCTGTGAGCAGACTCAGAAGCCCCTTCCCCACAGGGAGAAGCCCCTCCCTTTGGGAACTCAGATTTCACTGGTGGGGGTGAGTACCTGGCTCAGAAAGAAGTGGGTGTTAAATCCCAGCCCAGCAGGTCAAGAGAGGAGGGAAGAGGCCCAGAAAGGTCAAGGTTGGGCCCTGAGAGTGTCCATGGTTCCGCACAGCTCAGTGGACTCACTGCGTGGGCTTCCTCACACCAGTCCAAGCGAGGAAGGAATCAGCTCCCAGGGGGACCTCACTGTCCAGGGCAGGAAGCCTGCTGCTTTTTGGAGACAAAGGTGGCACCTCTGAGCTAAAGGAGCCCTCCTCTTATTACTGGGGCTGTTGCCAGCCAGTGGGATCCGTTGGAACTTAACTGGCACAGCCAAGTAGCACCCATCTCTGCAAGGCATAACCTGAGAGATTCCTAAAGCTCTGCCCCAGCCTCAAGGGTAGTCATTTACTCAGTCACTCAGCAAATACATATTAAGCTAAACCTATCAAATGAAAAGGCAAATACATACTAACCTAAATCTATCAAATGAAAATGCCATATTTAACACACCTGAGAATCAGAGTCATAGACGCGACTTCTCAATGGTCACGATCCAAAGACATCTCAAACCCAGCGTGCCCCACAGGCCTCACCATGTCCCGTGCTGGCCTTTCTCCTGCACTTGGTAACTGGATGCTCCCTTCCTGTCCTCGCCATGTGGTAAGTTACAGCAGGCTCAGCATGGCTTTCTCAGGGGAGACTTCTGACACCCTGGCGAGGCAAGCAGGGGCAAATCCATACGCCTGTGACTGTGTGTGCCCTCACCCCTTGGTCTTCTTTTGGTCTCCAATGTTAGCAACCCCCCCCCCCAGCTCATTCCCTCCCTTGTGTTTTTTGTTGTTGTTCCTTACCCATGCTATCACTTCAGTTTTTGATCCTCTATCATGCTGGAGTGTTGCTATTTGATAGGTGTGAGTTAGTATGTGTTTGCTGAGTAAATAACTCACCTCTAGAGCATTGGCTACCACCTGAAATTTTATTATACTCATTTTTTTATTGCCTTTCTGTTCCCACTATGACACATCCATGAAAGGGTAGGTTGTGTCTCAGTGACCACTGCTGCATTCCTGGGACTTAGAATAAATATTAATAGGCTGGCCGCAGTAGAGTGCTTGAGCTCAGGAGTTTGAGGGCAGCCTGAGCAAGAGTAAGACTCTATCTCTAAAAATAGCCAGGTGTTGTGCTGTACCTGTAGTCCAGCTACTTAGGAGGCTGAGGAAAAGGATCAATTAAGCCCAAATTTGAGGTTGCTGTGAGCTGTGACTCCACAGCGCTCTACTGAGGGTGACTGACAAATAGATGGCCAGGCGCAGTGGCTCACACCTGTAATACTAGCACTATGGGAAGCCGAGGCGGGTAGATTGTCTGAGCTCACAGGTTCGAGACCAGCCTGAGCCAGAGTGAGACCTAATCTCTGAAAATAGCTGGGCATTGTGGCAGGGGCCTATAGTCCCAGCTACTTGGGAGGCTGAGGCAAGAGAGTTGCTTGAGCCCAAGAGATTGAGGTTGCTGTGAGCTGTGATGCCAGAGCACTCTACCAAGGGTGACAAAGTGAGACTCTGTCTCCAAATAAAGTAATTATAATAATAAAATGGGTAAATAATGCCTGGCACATATCAAGCACTCAGTAGATATATTCATTGTTGAATGGATTAATAACTGTATGTGTGTGTGCATGAGAGAGTGTGTGTGTGTCAGTGTGCGTGTGGACCGATGTGTGCGTCCAGATACATACATATGTGCAGGACTGGGCACCTGACATTCCGGGTATGACCTTCCTTCTGAGACTTCCTGAATGAGAGGTGCCTGTGTCCCTTCCAGTGAGACCTGCCTGTGCCTTCTCTTCTCAGGAGGGGATATGCCTGCTCCTACAGACCCCGTGGTCAGTGCTATTTGGATTAACAGAGAGGGAAGGCACTCGCTGTCCCAGGAGGAGGCAGCTCCTGAGGTGGAGGAGCCGGAGGAGGAAGATGACCCACACCATCTGGAGGCACTCGAGTCCCCATGGCACACACACCTAGAGATGCATCGTTTGGTCCACGCCGTCCCCCAGGGAACCAATCATCAAGGGAAGCACAGGGGCAAGCTCGTGGGGTCTGACCAAAGGCTCCCTCTGGAGGGAGAGGCGCACCTGTCTGAAAACAATTGGATAACTCAGCACGGAACCCCAATCTCCGAGGCAGCCCCGCTTCAGTGCCAGGAGGGAAACACCCACACAAAGGCAGCAGAGTCTGGCTTAAAATTCAGCATTCGCTGTCCTCCCTCTGTAAAGCACCCACACAGGTCTGGTAGACCAGCTTACTATCCGTTTCCTCAGAGGAAAACTCCCAGGATCTCCCAAGCTGCCCGGAACCTGGGCTTATATGGCCCAGCCTGAAGCTCTCTACCGAACCAGATGTCTCAGCCTTGGGGCCATCCGTGTCCTCAGTAAAGAACAGAGGAGGCAGAGACACAACTCAAGCCTCTAGCTATGAGCAAGAACCCATTGCAGGAACTGCGGGAGATGAACTTCAGAGTGGCAATATGGCCTTGCCCTTCAAAAAAGTTTTTGCCCAGGCCAGATTGCTCACGGCTGGGGATGCAAGTGTACTCTCTGGTCAGGGCAGCCCCACTCTGACGATAGGAGGAGACATTGCCATAGAGCCTGGATGCCCTCATCTTGGGGAGGTCCAGCAGGACTTCTGATCTGCCCCTGCAAATGGAGAATCTTGAAACATAAAGCAGAGACTAGCAGATGGAATACATTAGCAATATCTGTGGGCTATTGGGTGTGGGTGACCTTGTTTTTAATATCTTCTGATAAGGTCTCATGGAGAAGATGAGCCCTGAGAATTCCAAACGTGTTCCTCATTGCTGTGCCTGGGAACCATCTCCCTTAAAAGTCAGTGCATTTATTAGTAGTGACCACACGAGTTCAGCTTGAGCTTCCCAAAGTATGGTCACTCTGAGTAAAAGGGTCAGAGCAATGCCACCTACCCCTTAGGGTGTCTTCAGGAAGGACTGATCACCTTTCACCTCTCACTGAGACTGTATATTCAGCCTCGTCACAGAGCCCCCTTTCCCACCTTTATTCTCTCCCCCCACCTTGCTCTTTCTCTTATGCTTTGGGAGCAATGAATAAAATAAGACAAAAATCCTGTCATTGAAGATACATAGTGATGGGAGCCTGAGCCAAAAGGGACAAGTATTCTCACTTGGGAGGTATGTGTTCCCCACCAACTGGCCCCATGTCAGCTTATCTTGGGAGCAAATATGCCTTTCAAAACCTAAGAAAAAGTGAAACAGTTACTTGGGCGATGGGGGAAGGAAGCTTGTCTCTCCTGGTTAGTGTTTAACTTTAGTACTGATACTTGAACACATCTCAGGTGCCTTTCCCATGTATCAGATTCTCTCTCTATGAAGTTTCACCCACATCTTCCTTTTTCCCTCAAGATGACCTAGTCCTGCCCATTCACATCCAGAGTTGTTAGGTCGGAGTGTCATTGCCTCCAGATCATAGAGGCGCCTGCTCCTTGGACTACCTAGAAATTCACCCCAGTGTGGGAATTCATTGTGATTGTTCTTGTGTGTAATGAATAAGATTCAGCTCTTGTTTTTTAATACTCTAATGAAAAGCAAGAATTTTTTTCAAAAATCTTTGTCCTTTGCATTTGTTTGAAGAAGATTCTCAGAAGTAACCGCTCTTTCCATCCTCTATTTATTTAACCTTTCTCTCTTCTTTATTCCAAAGGCTCCTGCAGGTCTGGCAGCAGGGACCAGGCACCCCTCTCCTGCTTCTATAGTGATGGAGAATACACGGGCCGTGGAGTTAGCAAGCCTGAGTTTTAATTCAGCCATTCTTGGCATGTGATTTGGGTCAATTTACTTAATCTCAGCTTGGGTTTCATCGTCTATAAAATGGAAAGAGGTAATACTCATTTTTGAAAGGCTTAGAAATGATATGTGTAGAAGTCCCTGGCACTCTCAGGAAGAGGCAGCAATTATTACTGTAAAATGACGCTCAGCCGTCACTCCCCCACACCCGCAAGCTGCTCTTCTCCCATGGAGCTTGACCACGACTAACCTCCTCCTCCTCCTCTCCCAATTCAATAGCTTCTTGCCTCTCTTTTATTCATGACTGTTACCACTGACTCCTGTCCTTTCTTCTCTCACTGCTCCTTTACTTTGGGGATCCCCCTACCAGTCTGTGAGCTCTGTCACATCAGGGAGTTTGATGTGTCTTACTGCCCCAGCACTTAGGATAAGTGGGCACAGAACACGCTCAATAAATGCTGATGGAGGGAATGAGTTAGAACACGAGCAGCACCGCTCTTTCCTTTTCTCCCCCCACCCCCACCAGCCCAACGTGCTCCAGCCTCTTAACTTACAGACGCATCCAGGTTCAGACTTGGGCTTTTTCTTTTTCCTTTAATTTGTTCTCACTTAGGAATCAAAGCAGAACAATGAGTGGAAGCCAGGCAGAGAGAACAAGATGAACTGATGAACAGAAGATCCTGATGTGTTGCAGGAGCTGGAAGAGGCCAGTGGGTTTCAGACACAGTGTCCAAGGGGAGGGAGAGGCTAAGGCCGTGCATCCATCTTTACAGGCCATGTTTGCTCCAGTAAGAAGTAACCCTCAAATCTCACAACAGAAGCTTAGTTTTCACCATAAAAAGTGTCCTGTGGCTTGGTGCCCATAGCTCAGTGGTTAGGGCAGCAGCCACATACATTGAGGCAGGCAGGTTCAAACCAGGTCTGGGTCTGCTCAACAATGAGAACTGCAACAACAACAACAAAAAATAGCTGGGCACTGTGTCAGACTCCTGTAGTTCCAGCTACTTAGGAGGCTGAGGCAAGAGAATCACTTAAGCCCAAGAGTTTGAGGTTGCTGTGAGCTGTGATGCCATAGCACTTTACCCAGGGCAACATAGTGAGACTCTATCAAAAAAAAAAGTGTACTGTGGATTGAGACAAACTTCCAGGGCAGCTCTCTTTCAAGTATTATCTGCATTCGGCTGCCCAATCTCTCTCTCTCTCTTTAAGACAGAGTCTTACTCAGTCACCCTGGGATTGAGTGCCATGGTGTCATAGCTCACAGCAACCTTAAATTCCTGGGCTCCCATGATCCTCCTGTCTCAGCCTCCCAAGTAGCTGAGACTACAGGTGCCAGCCACAATGCCCAGCTATTTTTTGGAGATGGGGTCTTGCTCTTGCTCAGGCTGGTCTCCAACTCCTGAGCTCAAGCAATCTGCCCACCTTGGGCCTCCCAAGAGTTCTGGGATTTACAGACATGAGCCATGGCACCCAGCCCCAGCTTCCCAATCTTATCTCCAATTTATGGCACCACCATATAAATACTTGTTTCCCTAATTGGTGTAGCAGAAGAAAACATGTTAACAGTCACGTACTGGCTCTCAAATCACTTTTGCTCCCTGTTTCATTGTCCAAAGCCAGTCACACGGTCAGAGTATGACTTCCTATCTCCTTCACGAGTCTGAAAAGGCACAATGGAAAGAGAGCTGCACAGCCTCACCGGCTGACCCAGAGGGCAGGGCGGGTCCCATCGCTGAGTCACACAGGACAGGCTCTGTTTCCAGGTCTCACACACCACCAGAGTGCATGCAAATTGCGAGAAAACCAGTCTACCTGTGCTGGGGGGCCGCTTCCAGTGAGCTGGTCCTCTGTGCTACTCCTTAGGTGTCAGAAGTCCTCAGATGCCACCAGAACTAGATGCATATCATAAACCCAATTATTAGTCAACATTACAGGTAGGCTGGTACATCCCTTTCTGAAACTACTCATGAGACCATGGTTGAAAGACATCATTTACCTTTAGTTAAGGCCTTCCACAATACCAGCCAAGGGTCACTCCCAGGCTCCAGGCAGCTCTGGAGATAAGCACGCGGTCGATCCAGACGGGCTCATGTTAACCCAGACTAAACAGCATGGCAGATGTGTTCTGCAGCCACGGGAGTTCTCTCCAGGTCAGTCTGTAAGGCGTGCAACTCAGAGAGAGCACTGCAAATGCAAAGCAGCTGCATGGCCTTGGGAGGCTCTGAGAAGCCCTGCATGGCCTCAGGAGGCTCTGAGAAGCCCTACATGGCCTCGGGAGGCTCTGAGAAGCCTCCGCAGCTGCCCTGGAGTGAGACGCGGGGAATGTGGCCAAGGGACATCTGAACATAGTCAACTTATTTGTGTGTGACTCTCCTTGTGACTTCACAGGAGCACCTATCAGGCACACCCACACTGCTCCCATGGGATGCAGGATTTGGGGGATGTGGGTAAGCAGGTGCAGCAGCCTTTGGGTTAACATATAGGAGACAGCCTGATCCACGTGGAGGCCTTTCCAGGACTGATGGGCGGTCCCGCTGTGTTCCCTCTGTCTGTCCTTGGAGCTGTTCTTCTTCTCAGAGTTTGTGGGTTACTGGTTATTGGGAGGAATGAACTTGGTGTAGACTGTAGTGAGAGGGGACATGCAGCCTTAATCGACTTCCCACAGCTTCTTCCTTTGGGCTTGGTGTCTGTGATTCTCTTGCCAGCTTTCACGGCAGCAGTAGAAACCTGGACTTACTCTTTCCTAAGCTGTAGAAACTAATCTGTCCATGTTCATCAAGACAGAGAAGCCACAGCTTTGGGGAGCCAGGGAACGGACCCACGTGTGTTTTCAGTACATGGCTTTACAGCACCTTCCTGCATCTCCAGGCTGGTCCACGCCCATGACAGGTACTAGTGCTGACAGAGCAGCAGAATGGACAGAGCATGAGTCTCTAAACGACTGCTTGAAACACATCTGCCTTGAGACCTCACATAGTCCCTTGGGACTGTAACATGAGAGAGAAAATTGTCTTCTTTCAGCCACTGAATTATTCACTGGGTCTCTTTGTTGACTCTATCTGGCTTTACTCAGTACGGAAATGGGTGCCTAGTGCTGGGGTGCTTCTGTAAAGTGTGGGTTTGCACATGCAAACAGCAAGAGGCAAGAAAAACAGCCCCTGCAGGGTGGAGAGCGGGAGATTACATTTACAGAAGGCCAGAACATTTGAAAAGCTCAGTAGGCATCTGTGATAACTTAGAAGGCAGACGACATGCCTACCTGTTCTCGGGTCAGCAGATGGAAAGAGCTACAATTTTAACATGTGTTGGCTCTTAGAGGCAGGGGCTGATTCTATCAGACACTGTCAGTGCCCCACCCACACCCCCAGGCCTTGGTCACATCGGGACACGGCCCAATTTCCAAATGGCCAGTTGTACTTGGCCCCATCTCCCGTCTCTTCTCTAGTCTGTGCTGGAGATAAGCTCCGAGTGAAAGCAGAGCTGACCCAGGACCAAGACTAGAGGTTTGTGAGAATCGAGTCGGTGAGAAGCAAAGTTTGGGAGGTAACAGCGCAGGCTTTGGCTCAGACTGCCTGGGTTTGAATCCTTTCCTCGTGGTTCTGTCTCCTGGAGCAAGTTACTCAAACTCGCTAAGTGTTTCTTCGCTTGTAAAATGAATATGAAACTAACAGCATGTGTGCGGAGAGCAGGTAAGAACTGAATGAAACAATCCGGGTGAAAGGCTCCGCCCCCCACAGCCAGCCCGCGGTGCTGATAGAAGTATGCGGTCCCCTGCCATCTGGGGACAGGGCCACGTTTCCCCTGTAACCTAAGTATAGGTAAGTGCCTCGTTTGACCTACAGGTGGAACTGTACGCGTGGCAGTGTTCGTTACAGTGTTTTGGGATTAGCTCTACGGAGATGTCACGTATTTCCATCTAGTGCCGTGGGTAAGAAAATTCACACATTCGCCGCCTTCCCCGGGGATCCTGCTTTTATGGTGGTGACCACTGCCACCTCGTGGCCAGGTTTCATACTTGCAGGCAAAGATGAGCATCCTGAAGTCAACTGAAAACAGTGTTTACGGTGGTGACCACTGCCACCTCGCGGCCAGGTTTCATACTTGCAGGCAAAGATGAGCATCCCGAAGTCAAGCGAAAACAGTGTAAGGAACTCCATCCTTCCCATCCTCAGTGAAGAGGCCTCTGCGGCCTTCACGCTCATCTTAAGAAGTGCCTTCCTTATCCATGTAAACATGAAGGAGGTAAAGTCTCCGTTTTTCTTTAGGGCTGCATAGTATTCCATGGTGTACATATACCACATGCTCTCATGGTGTACATATACCACAGTTTATTGATCCACTGTACACCATGAGAGCACTCTTTGAGCAGCTTTGTGCTTGCAGCACCACAATCCTTCTAGGTCGTGAAGGATCCTCAGGGAAGAATTCCAGCTGGGTGTATGGGGCTGGGTAAAGAGAGGGGCTGTGGGCTCGGCGCCTGTCTCAAAAAAAAAAAAAAAAAAGGAGTCTGCAGTCCCACCAGAAGTGTAAAGGTATTCCTTTCTCTCCACATCCATGCCAGCATCTGCAGTTTTGAGATTCTGTGATGTGGGCCATTCTCACTGGGGTTAGATGTTATCTCAGGGTGCATTTCTCTAATAATTACGGATGATGAGTATCTTTTCATGTTTGTTAGCCATTCGTCTATCTTCTTTAGAGAAGGCCCTATTCATCTTTCTTGCCCATTGATATATGGGATTATTGGCTTTTTTCATGTGGATTAATTTGAGTTCTCTATAGATCCTAGTTATCGAGCTTTTGTCTGATTCAAAATATACAAATGTCATTTCCCATTGTGTAGGTTGTCTATTTGCTTTGGGTTTTGTCTCCTTAGCTATACAGAAGCTTTTCAGTTTAATTAAGTCCTATTTGTTTATTTTTGTTGTTGTTGCAATTGCCATGAAAGTCTTCTTCATGAAGTCTTTCTCCAGGCCAGGCTGGTATCTTTCAATGTGTTTCCTATAGACGCCTGATTGAGGAGTCTTATCATTTCATGCCTTAAATTTAAGTCCTTTATCCATCTTGAATCAATTTTTGTGAATGGAGAAAGGTGCAGGTTCAGTTTTAGTCTTTCACACATGGATATCCAGTTCTCCCAGCACCATTTATTCAATCGGGAGTCTTTCCCCCTGTGTATGTTCTTGTTTGGTTTATTGAAGATTAGGTAATTATAAGATGTTAGTTTCATTTCCTGGTTTTCTATTTGATTCCAAATGTCTATTTCTCTATTTTTGTGCCAGTACCATCCTGTCTTGACTATGGCCTTGTAGTATAGTCTAAGATCTGGTATGCTGATGCCCCTGGTTTTGTTTTTATTACTAAGAACTGCCTTAGCTATACAGGTTTTTCTCACTGGGTTCCATACAAAATGAAGACTCATTTTTTCCAAATCTTGAAAGGCAATGTTGGTATTTTAATAGGGATAACATTGAATCTGCAGATTGCTTTGGGAAGTATAGACATTTTAACAATGTTATTTCTTCCCAGCCATAAGAAATCTCTTAAAGTTTGTTCATTGCTCTAATTTAAGGCCTGACGTTCTTACAATAACACACAAAATCACCCAAGAACAAAAGTAAACATCACCAACACATAACAATGAGAACACAACTGGGAAACACTGATACAAGAGGATTAGGAAACCTTGCTGAGTTGTTTGTACAGTGCTGCAATTACAAGTGCATTGTGGGAAGTTCACATACTTAATTCTCAGATCTCAAATAAATTTCTTTATAATTAGAAAATGATTAAAAAGTAAGGGTTGTTACCAATTGGCATTTGGGTAAAAGACTGACTTGCATCTATATTTGTGGCATTTATTATTTCACAGCACAAATCACTTTTTTCTCTTGAAAGCCAAGAGAAAAAAAATAACACAAAGAAATCACTGTTGCAAAACATGAGATCATTATCTTTATAGGATAAGAAACACAGTGGTGAAGACTAGTCAGAACTCAATATTGCCCCAGATCACTTCATAAACCTAGCACCTGCCAAGGGGAAACCAAAGTATAGAGAAAGCCAAGTATTACTTTTCTCCTCCCACAAGCTCCTATTTGTTCAACTTTTCTATGAACTGAAAATGGAACGTGTACCTCTGGGGATCCAGGCAGACAGACAGAGTATAATGCCAAGTAATTGCTCGTTAAGGATACAATACTCAAAAGAATATAAGGGCTAGATACCATCAGACAAGGGTCCAATACTACTTCATTTACTACCCTTAAGTGTTTGACAGGTATTCATCTGTTCCAGGCTTTTTGATGAAAATAATAGGGGTGCTATATGAAGACCAGCAGGGAATTATTGGCCCATATCTCATAAATTTTTCAATCAAAGGGGCTATGTCTATTAATGCTTCATGTTTAAGATAGTTCAGAATTTTTTGTGGTAGTTAAGCTTGTGGTTTTAAGTAGAACTTCACTGGGGTGTTCCTGATGATCTTCTCATAGGTTCTCTCTTCCCAGATAGAGAAGTTTACCTGGATGTTGATTTCCTCTGGCCTCCAGATGCTGAAGTAACATCTGCCAGGCTTGTTCTTGCAGTACCTTCATTGGAAGGCTATTGTTTTCTGGAGAAAAGGTAATCTGAGTATATAATTTAGACAATAAGTTTCTCCCCAGCCAGAGAACAAGGAAATCAAGCATCTAAAGCTTTTTCTACTATCCAGCAGGTAATGGGTTTAAGAAAGAATAGGTGGGCTCAGTGCCCATAGCTCAGTGGCTAGGACACCAGCCACATGCCCTGGGGCTGGCAGATTCAAACCCAGCCCAGGCCTGCTATATACAACGACAACAACAACCAAAAAATAGCTGGGCCTTGTGGCCGGCACCTGGCGTCCCAGCTACTTGGAAGGCTGAAGCAAGAGAATTTCTTAAGCCCAAGAGTTTGAGGTTGCTGTGAGCTGTGATGTCACACCACTCTACCAAGGGTAACACAGTGACACTCTGAAAGAAAGAAAGTTGTGGCTTGGCACCTGTGGCTCAAGTGGCTAAGGCGTCAGCCACATACACATGAGCTGGCGGTTCGAATCCAGCCCGGCCCATCAAACAACAATGACGACTGCAACCAAAAAACAAACAAACAAACAAAACAGGCGTTGTGGCAGGCGCCTGTAGTCCCAGCTATTGGGAGGCAGATGCAGGAGAATTGCTTGAGACCAGGAGTTGGAGGTTGTTGTGAGCTGTGATGCCAAAACACTCTATCCAGGATGACGGCTTGAGGCACTGTCTCAAAAAAAATAATAATAATTTGTGTTCTAGCTGTCCTGTCACTCTGGATACAGCACCAGATTGTTTAGTCATAGGAGAGAGAGGAGTATTAAGCACTAAATATGTAGCCACAACATTTATCAGAGTCTTGTGCACAACATTTCATAGAGAAGAGAGGGTAGACTACACATTGGAGGAGGCATCCATACTGATATTGGGCAAAAATGTTGCTGTCCAGAAAGGCATCATTCATGGACCAAGTAACACCTGTGGACAATGCTGTGCCCATCTCAGGTCATGGAGTTCTCTTGGCCCTTCACTTTCCTACCCTGCATTTTCCCCCCCAGAATCACAAAGTCAAATCACAGCAGCATATGGCATCCCTTACCAATCATGCACTCACTTTCTACCCTCATTTCCTGGGTTTCATACTTATCTGTGATACGGTACCTCTTTTTAGCCTTTGCCTCACCAAGTCCTCATGCTCAGATGACCTCCCTGTCTGCCCTGATTTTTACCAGTGACCACAGTGAAAGAGCTGCCCATTGATTTAGCCTAAGCGGACTCTAGAGTCTCTTCCGGGATCTTTTTCATGGTGCCTGTGAAGAGGATTTACAGATTTTTTTTTTTTTTTTTGAGACAGAGATTCAAGCTATCGCTCTGGGTAGAGTGCTGTGTCATCACAGCTCACAGCAACCTCCAACTCCTGGGCTCAAGAGAGTCTCCTACCTCAGCCTCCCAAGTAGCTGGGACCATAGGCGCCCACCACAATGCCCGGCTATGTTTTGGTTGCAGCCGTCATTGTTTTTTAGCGGGCCCGGGCTGGATTCGAACCTGCCACCTTAGCCACTACAGCCACAGGCACTGAGCCTACACAAACTATTTACCTCCAATTGTGGGGTGGCTAAGTAGACCTTTCTAAAAGCAAAGGGTGGAGCAAGGTCATAGGTTTATCAAAGAGCCACCAGTGATGTAGCAGTTGAAAAATCAAGTGCAAATACCTCCTTTGACTGTTAAAGTCACAATTCAAAAAGGGCAGAGTAAGAACAGCATGGCATCCCCAGTTTGTCCCACTACAAAAAATGGTCCAGTGTGGCCAGAGTCCACCTTGTGAAAAAATATGTCGTCGTTCAAGCGTAGCAGTAATCTCACACACACACACACACACACACACACACACACACACACACACACACACGTTTTGTCATCTTATCTTAGCAGTAAAAAAGTAAGAAGTACGGGGGCGGTGCCTGTAGCTCAGTGGGTAGGGCACGGGCCCCACACACCAAGGTTGGCAGGTTTGGACAAGGTCCTGGCCAAACTGCAACAAAAAATAACTGGGCACTATAGCGGGTACCTGTGGTCCCAGTTAATCTAGAGGCTGAGGCAAGAGATTTGCCTAAGCTCAAGAGTTGGAGGTTACTGTGAGCTGTGACACCAAAGAACTCTAACCAGGGCAACAAGGTAAGACTCTGTCTCTATAAACAAATAAAAAAAAAACACTAAGTATGAGAGGTGAATTAAAGACACAGAGGAAGGAGTGAAAATATCAGGCAGTTGAGAAAAAGAGGCTGGTGTTTTATTTATTTATTTTGAGAGTCTCAAGCTGTTGCCCTGGGTAGAGTGCCATGGCATCACAACTCACAGCAACCTCAAACTCTTGGGCTTAAAGTGATTCTCTTGCCTCAGCCTTCCAAGTAGCTGGGACTACAGGTGCTCACCACAACACCTGGCTATTTTTTGGTGTAGTTGTCATTGTTTGGCAGACCTGGGCTGGATTTAAAGCCACCAGCTCCGGGGTATGTGGTTGGTGCCCTAGTTGCTTGAGCTACAGGGGCCAAGCTGAGGTTGGTATTTTAAAGGTTAAAGTTGACTCCTTTTTTTCCTTAAGTTTCAAAGGACTAGTAGCAATCAAGGTCATCATCTTGATTTCAACACCCATAACTAAGGAAATATAGCTTCAGGTCAGCAAAATAAAATAGAAGCAGTTTTATTTTAACTCTATAGTTAAAATAAGAGTGGCTGATTGGCATGGAATTATTTGATATAATTTGTTTATCACTTTCAATACACACACAAGGAATCTGAAGAAAACAAAGACTGATAATAAAAAGAACACTTTGTTGTTTATTAATTAGAGATCTCTTTTTCAGTTAGGACAACTTCTTCACATACAAAATGTTCATAAATTCACCTTTGCAAATATTATGCCTTACATAGACCATTTTTGACATGCTGAAACCTTATGCTTGTCCAATGACACTTTTTTTTTTTATTTTTGAGAGTCCACTATGTTGGCCTTGGTAGAATGCCATGGCATCACAGCTCACAGCAACCTCAAACTCTTGGGCTTAAGTGATTCTCTTGCATCAGCCTCCCAAGTAGCTGGGACTATAGGCGCCCACCACAACACCCAGCTATTTTCTTTGTTACAGTTGTCATTGTAAAAATTAAATCAAATCTGAATATAACATAGGAAACAGCATCTGTAGGGTGAGCACAGGTGACAGCATGTCTTCAACTGGCCATATGAAGCCTGGGCTGAGAACCCCTTAGCAAAGTGCTATCTCTCAATTTTCAAATCCTTTGGGATTCTGTACCCCACTTAAATTAATGTGGTTCTACAGGTTTGGAAGGGGTCTATGAAGTGCCTTCTATGACAAGTCCCTCTTAATGCAGATGATGCCTTATTCTTCCAGACCCATTAGCACCAGCACTCAACTAAAGACAGCAGGGATAGCACACAGAGTCCCACACACCCAACACTTCTAACACAACACCAATACTGTCCTGAAAATTCACATTCTTTGTGGGCAACTGAAAGTTTACACAGGACTGGAGCAGGCAGCAATGTCTGAGTGACTCTGCATGTGTAAAACAACATGAGTAGTGTGCTAGTGCAATGTGTACTGAGCAGATACCACAGGGTCACAAATATGTGACAGAGCCCTGTGGTGGGACCATCATAGTGTGAGTTAATCTTCACAATGCCCTGGGAGTCAGGTACTAAATGTCTGCAAATCTGAATCCAAGCAGGATTCAGATTAAATAAATACCTGGTCTTGGCTCGGCACCCATAGCTCAGTGAGTAGGGCACCAGCCACATACACTAAGGCTGGTGGGTTTGAGCCCACCCGGGCCTGCTAAACAACAATGACAACTGCAACCAAAAAACTGCCAGGCATTGTGGCAGGCACCTGTATTCCCAGCTACTTGGGAGGCAAGGCAAGAGAATCGCTTAAACCCAAGAGTTTGAGATAGCTGTAAGCTGTGATGTCATAGGACCCTAT
>CAUYQV010103275.1:0-32308 GCA_963574575.1 Galagoides demidoff
TGTGGCAGGCGCCTGTGGTCCCAGCTACTTGGGAGGTGGAGGCAGGAGACTCGCTTGAGCCTAGGAGTTGGAGGTTGCTGTGAGCTGTGATGCCATGGCACTCTACCCAGGGGGATAGCTTGAGGCTCCGTCTCAAAAAAAAAAAAAGAAAAGAACTGCTCAATAAAAATTGTTATGCGTTGTTAATAAATGAAAAAATACAACTGGTTGATCTGAAAAAAATTTTTAATATATTGAAAACAATCATAATTCAGCCCCCCTCGATCCAAAATGTTCAGTTTTATAAAAGATTTACAGAAAGCATCAAATGGTTGTAAACCTGTGGAGCTGGTGAGGATGGGTGAGCTGTGTACTCTCGCAGGAGCCCATATGAAGGGAGCGGCATGTTTATTCGGAGGGAGAATTGCATTGTCATAATTTCTGGGAATTGATCCCAAAGAAACAACTTTAAGTATGCACCAAGAAATGAGTACCCAAATACAGCATGGTTTACAATAGGAAAAAATTAAGAACTTACATGATCGGGTAATGCATCCCCATGGCCATTAAAATGAAGATCCTGAAAAGAATGTGATGAGAGAAGAATGCGGATAACACAATTCTTGAAGAAAAAGTGGGGTACGAAACTCAGGATAGGTACAGCCCTCAGGGGAGCAGAATAGACTCCCTCATCTCATGGCGTGGTGCGGCATCAGAAGACAGAAACCCCAGATGGTGGTGGTGACCTCTGAGTGGTGGGATTTCAGGGAGGTCCTCTTGCCTCTGTTCTTCATAAGCATAACACAATCTATGTATAGAAAAAGATTTTCAACATCTATATTGAATGCACTAGCAGGTGAAGGCCTTTGGTGTCAACACCAGTCACACCCTCACTAATTGATGGCCCTATCCTCATTGCCTTGGACTTCGACACATCCAGCAGACAGGCGCCCCCGGCAGGCTGCAGGACAGGTGTCTAGAATAAGCACAGCCTCCCACCCTGTCCCAGACCTGTTCCCGGCTCCTTGCATATGGGGCTTCAGACAAAGCCAGGCCAGGTCTACCCAGCATAACCCACCACCAGCTCCTGGTAGGGTCATAGTTACCGGTAGCTTAGATCAATCCCTGGGCATCCAAGACCCCCTGGACAGGCACTAGTTCAGCTTCTCCCTGTCACTGACATTCACTGAAGCCTCTGAGATACACCTTGGGCAGACACTGTCCCGAGAGTCAGCAGGGCTGAGCCCTACAGCACCTGCAGGCCCAGCCTCAGATGCTCACCCCCAGGCCTCATGCACCCACATACTGCGTGGTCACTCAGCATGTGTGGGACAAAAGGCCCGTGCTGCCCTCCCCCCAGCAAGTGGCCTCTAAGACGAGGAGGAAATGAGTTGGCACTGAGAAAAGCACCCTGCCCAGGGCTGGGTTTCCCCCAGTGTCAGGCCCTCAGGGCACCATACAGTCCCATCTCCATGTTACCTTCTGAGCCCGTGTGACAGCAGTAGGGCCGGGATGCTCCACACAGACGCCCTCCCAGGGAATCTGAGTGTCACCTGCTCAGATGCAGTGATGGGCACGCAGCTGGGTTGAAGGCCCCAGATTGCAGGAGGGCACCAGCCGTTCACGTAACATGACCCAGTGCTGGGAAGGCACCCTCTATGTGCCAGGCACAGGCCTGGAGCCCACCACCAGGGGCCCCCAATCACCCAGAGGGTCAGTGTTGCTAGGGCTTGGGCAGAAACCACCAGGTGCGTTCCACTAGCCAAGCCTGGTGCCCTGCTGTGGGTACCACCTGCCTAAGGTGATGCTGGGGAGGTTTCTCCTGCAGGTGACCTGGCCCTTACCTGCGGGTGCTGGGCCTCTCGTGAAGGTCTCCACCTCCAGCTGAGGGTGCCATGTCCTCCGTGTCTGAGCTTCTGCAAATCCAGAAGACAGACAGACGCCAGGAGGGCCAGGAACAGATTTAAAAGGAAGGCCTGGCCACTGGGCAGCCCTGCTCCAGCCTGGGCCTGCCCAGTCAACCATCCAGTGGCCCCACAGGTGGCCTCCTCTGTTCAGAAACTGAGGCCCTAGCTCTAGTTCTAGTCTGGTCCCTCCGTCTCACCTACGGGCATCGGAGCCCTCCCAGCCTGTCTGTCAGTGATGTACAGCGCGGCCAGCTGTCCCCGCCGCACACAGGACTTTCTCTCGGGATTTGCACGGCCTCTTTGTTCAGCATCATCCGGTTCTTTCTCCTGGCTCACACCTGCGCCTGGACAGAACTGTCCCTTGAGAAGCATCTGACCCCAGCAGGCCCATGGGGCCACGCCAGCCCCTCTCTCTGGGCAGCAGCCCCAGCGGCCCGGCGGGCAAGTTGGGGTCAAAGCCAGCAAGTGGGTGGGACCCGGAGGGGGGTCCGGGCGGGCCCCGCGTCTTCCCGAGGAGGACGCCCTGCCTCTCCCGCACACCTCACTCTTCCGGACTCCAGACCGACCCGGGGCCTTTCTCCAGGTTCTCCATGTCCGTCCCAGGGTGGGGCTGAGGGCTCCCAAGGCCGAGGGCGCAGGCGGGCCCGGTTCAGGGTCGGGTCGCAGGCACCCGGACGGCCTGCCCGTCCACACTAGGGGGCGCGCGCGGCGCGGTGTCGGCGGCGGCTGGAACAAAGGCTGCGAGTCGGGGCCTCCGCCCGCCACCGGGCTGAGAGCGGCGCCTGGGCCGTCCCGGACCGCTCCCCCGGCCTCCACAGCAGACGGCACACGCTGGGAGGGGGACGCAGCCACCGCGCCAGGCGCCTCTGCAGGGGGTGGCGGTGCATGGGGATGTTCAGGACACACTGAACAATCCTCTGCCGAGTGCGGGTCGCCTTAGCGCAGGTGCTGCGGTCTGAAAGGTGGGTTGGAGGAGTACGGAGCGCTCTTCAGAGGCGGCAGCGCCAGGTCTCACGCTGTCCGGCACCTGGGGGCTGGAGCTGTCCCTTTGGTCTCCTGGGGGGGACTGTGGTGGCACTTGTCCAGCCCTTCCCGCCAGTGCCCCGGTCATGCCTGGCCAGGCAGGGCAGGGCATAACAGATACTCGGGGCTCTCTGCGTGCCCCACGTGGACGTGTCTTGTGGGTGTCACGCTGGACCCCTGGAGTGCAGGGCTTGCTGTTGGGCTCAGTTTATAGGCCAGGGAGCTGAGCCCAGAAGAGCACGGTGACCTGTCCAGGGTCATGCCACCCAAAAGTGGTTGAGCTGGACTTGAGTCCCAACTGTTGTCCACCAGCACCTGTGAGTGTGAACCCCACACCTCGGGTACTTGGGCACAGCCTGAGTGAGCAGAGACTGAGTTAGCCACTAAGCAAACCCCACTCCAGGTGCCATTGGCTGCAGGATGGAGCTGGCTGCCTTTTCTCTCAGCCCAGCACCATGTGCCTGGAAGTGAGGGCGGGGGTGAGGGCTCACAAGCAGAGAGCTGCGGGGTCATCTTGTCACCAGCCCGGTGTCACACCATTTCAAAGGACACAGGTCTCTCCAGGCAGTGCCTGCCAAGCTCCTGGGGCCCTCTGCTCTCCGACCATGGGTCCATGCATCACTGCTCCAGTGTGTCCAGCAGGAAGTAGTCACCAAACCCTCCAGAAATCCCCAGCAGAAACCCCACCCTGGACACCACACAGCACAGAACGCTTCAGAATTCCCTGACACGCCAGGGAAAGCCTGCCAGAGATGGCTGGTTCAGTGACTTCCCCCCCCCCCCCAGACCGCCTTTCAAGATTTCAGGATCTCTGAACCCACCTTTTGAGTCCAGCCAGCTGTCCAGCAGAGCAAGACCTAAGAGGAAAGGGTAAGAGGACAGTGGAGGACTGCAGGGCTTCAGGCCCTCCTGGGGGCATAGGAATACCGTGCCCTCAAGGTGCAGACCCTGCCTCACAGTGTCTCCTCCCGTCCCTGCAGGGCCCAGGTGTGAGCTGTGTACCAGAGTGGAGTTGGCAGCCTCATGTCAGGGCACACTCCCCCACCACCCCCGAAGGCTGGCTCTCATGCCAGCTCTGGAGGGCAGGTGAGAGCCAGGCCACAGTCAAGCAGGCCACCCCTAGGCCTGTCACTTCCCCAGGTCCTGGCCTACCCCATGGAGTGACCCCCTGATAAGGTCACCATGCCTGCCTGGCCCCAGCTGCAGCCTGGCTGTGAGGAGGGCTAAAAACAGCCCCAGCCACTCCCAGCCAGCCTGGGAGCCCAGTCCAGTGGGGGTGTAGCTCTGCCCGAGGCCACACGTGTGTGGGTGGCCCAGCTCTTCCCCATGACACTCTCTGTCCCTGAGCCCTGGCAACATCTGACTGGGCATTCTTGACCTTCTGGCTGCCCCATGGCAGCTGGTGAAAGTTACAGACCCCTGCTCAGAGTGATGTTTAATGCATAAAATAAAATGCACAGGGTCACAAAGGAAATGCATCTTGCTGACCTTGCTGCTGGCTGCGAGGAAGCTGAAAGTTCAGTGTAATGAATTGCTTGCCTTTTTGTTGACACCTTCCTTGGGACTCTGTCTGTCCTGTGTGTCCCTCTGTTCCCTTGTGGACCCCACCTTTTCTGAACCAGTCTGTCTCTTCTACTTCCCCCTCAGGAAGCCTCCCCAGGTCTGCCTGGGGAGCCTCTCTCTGCTTATTCAGCCCAGCCCACCCTCATCAGCCCCCTCATCGGGGCCTGGCCGTTGGGACCCCCGGGGACGGCAGGAGTGAGTGGTAGGCAGAGTACTGGGGAGGGGGCTGTGTAGAGGGGGCTGGGTTAAGGAACAGGCCTGGCTGCTCCTGGCCTGAAAGGCTGCTGATAGGAGGCAGCTGGCTTCCAGTGACAGGCGGCCTGGGCGGTGGCACCTGTCATCATCGTTGCCCTCCTGCTGAGCCCAGTGAAGTGTTTGCCTGGGCGGAGCCGTGGGCCCTCCCCAGTCGCTGGAATCTGCAGGGCTGAGACCTATGGTAGGGGCTGAGGCCAGAAAGCTCCACGCACCGAGGGTCCCTCCTGGGTGGCTGGCTGTCCTGGCTCACCCTGTCCACAGGCCCAAGCCCCCTGGGGAGGGGGACCCTAAGCCCTTGGAACCTCCCACTGGATGGGTGGCAGGCAGAGACTGGAACCCTCCTGAGCCTGTCTCAGTCTCAGACCAGGCCACTGTGCTCTCTGCCAGGGGGCAGGATTCAGACCACTGTGTGTGTGTGGTCGGGGGCCCTGATGTCCTTCCCTATCTCCCACCAGGAGGGGGAATGTCCCCTCACTTTCCCTTCTGCTATGCCTTTTTGTGCAGGAGAACTTGTTTTTTTTTTTTTTTAAAGTGAGTTCTTAATTTCTCCAAGACTCTATACTCAAAATATCCATGAGATCCGTGAAGATTTCTCATCACCAGTGGGTCCACAGTTAGGGTTACACGTTCCTGCTTGTTTCCAGTTTGTAGAGATCCCGTTCTTATTCTTTATAATTCTTTCACTTAGCAAAGCACTTACGTGGCTCCAGAGGAAACAGCATCCCATGAGATCTAGGCACCTCCCCACTCCTCCACGAGAGCACACATGTGTCTGTGTACTGTCCCCCAAGAGTGTCTCTAAACACTGCCCTGCCCCCCAACATGGTTCACACAGCACCCTGTCTGCAAGGCACTGCACAGCGGCCCTGACGGCCTCCTGAGGCGTCCCTGGCTCTGTCTCACTCCACATGGGACTGAGCAGAATTTGATCCAGGTGGCTGCTGGGAGTTCCCAGTTTTGCTGTCGCTGTGAATAACCACAGTGAGCAGCCTTGTACCACTGTCCCTGGCAGACTCATGAAGGTGGCATCCCGGCCAGCAATCTTGCTCCACAGAAACTGGATCACTTTGCGTTCCCGCCTTCTCCCCATAGCCAACAGTGAGTTGCCAGATCTCTGCCCTTTTGCCCATCTGATATGACGTGGAGTCTTCTCTCATATGAGCGAGACTGGGACACCTTTTCACGTGCTAAAGGGCAGCTCTGCCTTCCCTTTACAAACCGTGGGTTGGTCTCTCCAGCCTATTGTCCCATAGATCTTTGGACGTTTTCTTCATTTTTAGAAATGTTTTGTGTATCAGTGGTATTACCCTTGCATCTGTGGCATTAGTTGAAATATTTTATTCTGTCTTTTGGCTTTAATTATGGTGTGTTTTGCCATGGAAAAGTAGTAATGTTATGTAGACAAACTCATTCACTTTGCCTGATTGCTCTGAGATTTTGATTCGTAGTCACGGGGACTTTCCCGTCCCGGGCTGTGAAGGAAGTCCCCTCCCCGGTTCATTTCCTAGTGCTTCATGGCTGTGTCTGACTCACTTGGCACCCACCTCCAGGAGTGGGTCCAATTTTATCTTCTTCCATATGGCTGTGCAGTTGTCCCGAGCCCGCTGTAATGGGGATCGTCTCCTGCCCACTCACTTGCCGTGCCGCCGTGATCACATCCCACTGCGTGTGGGTCTATTTCGGGACGTTCCACTCCATCCCACTGGCCTGGCGTCTACACGCTCTAATGCCGCGCGACTGTGATGGCATCAGCTCTGTCTGGTCCACTGTACCTGCTCCCTCCCACGCTTCTTTCCCAGGGATGTCCCGCTGTCCCATTTCCATATTCATCCCTGTGAGAGAAAACATCCCCAGGCCTGGACACTGGGCAGATGTCAAGTCTCTTTATGTTTCCAGACTCCACGTACACTGCCCTCCCCCATCTGGAAAACTCGTTCCCAAAGCCTCTGTGCAAATGTCCCCTTCTGTCAGGGTCACTAAGCTCCAGGCACACTGACCCTTGCTCTGCCCTCCAACAGGCCCAGCTCATCCCCACCTTCGGCCTCTCCTGTTGGCTCTTCTGAGACCTTGAACCCCCGCCTCCCTGAGACCTTCTCACCCAGGGCTCCTCCTCCCTGTGCCCTTGGTGCAAACAGTACCTCCCTGAGAAGCCACCCTGGCTCCGGGACCTGCTTCATCCTTTCCTCTGTTTCATTTTCCTGGTGGTGACTATCCGTAGCTAAAATAGTTGTTCATGTTTATTTAATGCCATATGCACTAGACAGCAAGATCTATGAGAGAAATCACTTAATTCGTCTATTTCTGTGATGAGTCCTCAGCAGCAAGAGCAACGTGGGGGGTGGGTCCTAGGTGGGTGGGTGGCTGGACGGATGGAGGGAGGGACTGTGGGTGGATGGATGGAGGATGGATGGATTGATTGAAGGGCAGATGGATGAATAGAAGGGTGGGAAGTTGGATGGGTAGAGAGATGAGTGGATGGATGGGCAGATGGACGGATGGAGGGATGGATGGATGGGAAGGTGGGCAGAACATGGATGGATGGAGCGATGGATGGATAGATGGGTGAACAGAAGGACAGGCGAAGAGATGAGTGCGTGGATGGACAGATGGGTTAGTAGTCTGGTGAACAGATCAGTGGTTTGGTGGATGAAAACTTCTCTGCCCACCCCCCCGCCCCAAGCAGAGCTGGTCACCCCTTCCTCTGTGCTCCCAGGGTACTCTGAACATCATAGCCTGTGAAAGGTGCTTGGCACCTGTCCACACCTACTACTTGGGTGTGAGTTCTGCAAAGACAGAGCCATGACAGACTGTCCCCAGCCAGAGGAGGTGGGAGTAGTAAACACAGATGAATGGTGATAAAACTGGAGTGTCGTATCTCAGTGGACACTGTGAATTGAAGCATTGAGGGGTTCCGTGTGCTTAGGAAACTGCAAGGTGGTATGTAGAGCTCCAGGGCCGGAGGTCTAGCTCAGCCAGGCTCTCTGGAGCCTGAGTGCCAGAGTCCTTTGACAAGCCCTGAGATTTCCTCTCACAGTGCCTTTGGAAGTTGGGAGCATGTGCTGCCTACTACGTGCGGTTCTGATGTTACCTTCCCAGTCCTGACATCCACCAGCTGCCAGATGCCTCCTCCTCTCTAGAAGAAAGGAGAAGACAGCCGAAGGGACCAGCAGGTCTGGGCTCAGCCAATGTGGAATTTGAGGCCACAGTGCACTGATCTGTAACGCCAACCCTTAGAGCTGCGGCGAAAACTAAATGAGCTTCTTGTATGGTACATTTTTAACAACTTGAGATATGATTCACATACTGCATTCTCACCCATTTACAGTGTACAAGGCATGGTTTTCCGTGTGTTCACGGTTGTGCCCGTCATGCTGTGACTCTGAGTTTACCATTTTGAAGAACTGCCAGACTGGCTTCAAAGCAGCTGGGCCATTTCCCATTCCCACCAGTACACGAATAGCCAGCTATCCACTTCCCAGTCAACACTGGTCACTGTCTGTCCTCTGTACCGTGTTATCCTGCTGCATCTGAAGCCATTTCTATTTATTTATTTTATTGTTTTTATTAAGACAGAGTCTCACTTTATGGCCCTGGGTAGAGTGCTGTGGCATCACAGCTCACAGCAACCTCCAACTCTTGGTCTTACATGATTCTCCCAAGTAGCTGGGACTACAGGCACCTGCCACAATGCCCGGCTTTTTTTTTTTTTTTTTGTAGAGACAGGTCTCACTCTGGCTCAGGCTGGCCTTGAACCTCTGAGCTCAGGTCAATCCACCCTCCTTGGCCTCCCAGAACACTCGGATTACAGGCGTGAGCCACCGCACCCAGCCCTAAAGCCACGTCTTGTGATTTTGGTTTGCACTTTTCTCAAGGCTCAGGAGGTTGAGTGTTTTCTCACATGCTTCATAGAAATGTATGTATCTTCTTTGGAGAAATTAGTATTCCAATTTTCAGCCATCCTTCAATTTATCTTTTCATTGTCACATTTTAAGAGTTCTTTATATATTCTGGATATGAGTCACTTAACAGGTGTATGATTTGAAAATATTTTCTCTCATTCTATGGATTTTCTTTTCACTTTCTTGATGGTATGTTTCAGCCCAGAAGTTTTTAATTTTGATAAAATCCAATTTACCTATCTTTCTTTCATTCTTTGTGCATTTGGTGTCTTACTTAAGAAATTATTTCTTTTTATTTGTAACCCAAGGTCATGGTCATAAAGATTTGCTCCTGTGCTTTGATCTAAGATCTGTTTCTTCTTGGCTGTCATTCTGCTCGGCCCGTTCTGACTCAGGTTTATGCGTGGTGAGGAGGAGGGCTGGCTTCCTTCTCTCACATGTGGGTGTCAGGCTGTCTCAGAGTGCTTGTCGAAATGTCTTTGATTTTTTTTTTAAAGTGGGATTCGATTTTTTTCTGATTCTCAACGTAATCCACATTTTCAATAGAAAATTCAGATTTTAAACAATACAAAGAAGAAAACAGATGTTATCCATGACACCATCTGGAGACTCTGGTCCACATCGTCTGCAGTTACCAGGTTCTGTACTAAAACGAGGGCCTCTCTTCCAGTTTTGGTGACATTAAATGCTTCCACATCACTACACACACTAAATGCCCCATGTCATCAAACGCTTCCCTCTACCGTGACTCTTAAAGACTACGTGTTAGTCTAGTGGCCGGCTTTGACACACGTTTGCAATTAGAAACTTGGGTTGTTTCTATGTCTTATTATTATAATTAATGCTGTTGTTAATGAACTAAAAGTGTCCCATAAAATAACAAGATGATAAAGTCCCAGTGACTTGGTAAACTCATTTAAAATAAATAACGTTTTTTGATATTCTAAAATTATCAAAGTAATTATAAAAGAAAATTCAGAGGCTGCAGAAAAGTGAGAGGAAGAAATACCTAAGTCGCAGCTTCCCTGCTCTTTCTTTTTCTTATGTATTTTCTTCTTATTTCTGTTCTCTTTTTTTTTGCTTGCTGTTTTGTTTTGCAAGTTGGTTTCATACTGTACATAATAAGAAATCCTGTAATGGCTGTATAACTTTGATGAGCATGCCATGATTTGCTTAGCTATTAGTTTTTGTTCTTTTAGAGACAGGGTCTTGCTCTGTTGCTCAGGCTGGGGTGCAGGGGTGCAATTACAGCTCTCTGCAACCTGCAGCTCCTGGGCTCAAGAGACCGTCCAGCCTCAGCCTCCCGACAAGCTGAAATAACAGGTGAAGTGGACACACCTGCCTGTGCAGCTATGCTGTAGATGCACCTTCAAAATACTTGGGTTTTTCTGAGTATGTTTGTGCATTAAAACCTTTTTATCACTGATGATTATTTTCTAAAAACGAGGCTGTAAAAGTGGAATTACTGGATTATCCAGCAATAAACACATAAGTTTCTTCACACAATACTTTCCAAAATAATTCTAGTAGAATGTCCTGCAACTATGAATGATACTCTTATTCTTAAAACTACCACCATAATAACATTTTTCTTAATTTGATTTTCCAACTCTTCTGTGAGAGGTTTCGGTCTGCTTTTTAGTAAGTTATAGTTATTTTACATTGGCTTTTTCCCAATGTCCATTTATTCATTGGGATCTCATGGTGGTATAAAGGCACCTGTGGCTCAGTGGGTGGGGCGCTGGCATATGGCAAGGGTGGCAGGTTCGAACCCAGAAAAACTGCAACAGCAACAACAACAAAAAGAATAGCCAGACGTTGTGGCAGGCGCCTGTAGTCCCAGCTACTCAGGAGGCTGAGGCAAGAGAATTGCCTAAGCCCAAGAGCTGGAGGTTGCTGTGAGCTGTGACGCTATGGCACTCTACTGAGGATGACACAGTGAGATTCTGTCTCTTTTTATTTAAAAAAAATTAAAAATTAATTGTTACAAATTATCTGGCATTCACACTGATTATAGTCATTTGCTTTTGGAGCTGGAAAAAAATCTTCAATTTATCTGTCATTATGCCCATGGATTTTAAAACAATTTTCTCTTTGCTTTTAGAATAGAAAGGTTTTCTCCATTAAGAGACTTAATATTTATATCTATGGTCTTCAATATTCTTATGGTTTGATTTTTATTATAATCAATTCTTTAATCTTTCTTCAATGTACTTTGATGTATTATGTGAGTGTTTCGTGTTTCTTCCTTCTCTGAAAAAGCCCAATTGGGGCTTTCATCAAATGACCTTCCTCTTGTCCACTGACTGGCCATTTTGGGGTTCACTGTACTATAAAGACTTGTGTGTGGCTGGGTCTTTCTCTCCACTGTCCTTGCACCAGCTCCACACTGGCCAACGTGTGAATTTGGACATTGTTACAGAGCCCACACTATTCAAACATTTTTGTGTCTTAGATGTAATGTGTACAAATGGGTACACGTTGCTCAGCCACAGGCCAGCCTCCCGCTGTTTCTGGGTCACTCAGCCCCTTGAATGTCAGTGATTCTCGCTGCTCACAGTTCTAATCTCCGGGAGGATCAGCCCTTCTTAGTTGTTTTTTGAGGGTCTTTTTTTTTTTTTTTGCCATTTCTATATGTTTATTTTTCCAGATTAATTTAGAATTTTTTTATCAAGTCCTTATTTCTCCTGGTTTCACTGGGAATAGAACAGAATCAGGCTCAGCGGCTGGGGCGCCAGCCACATACACCAGAGCTGGTAGGTTTGAACCCAGCCGGGGCCTGCCAAACAACAATAACTACAACCAAAAATAGCTGGGCGTTGTGGAGGGTGCCTGTAGTCCCAGCTACTTGAGAGGCTGAGGCAAGAGAATTGCTTAAGCCCAAAAGTTTGAGGTTGCTGTGAGCTGTGATGCTGCGACACTCTACCCAGGGCAACATAGTGTGACTCTGTCCTAAAAAAAGAAAAAAAAAAAGAATAGAATCAAAACTGTATGTCAACCCAGAAGAACTGGCATCTCTGTGACACCTCACTTCTCTATTCATCCCACTGAAATGTCCTTCCCTAGCAAACCTTCCCTCTCTGCTAGCAATGGTGCTGTGGGCTAAAGTTTTGTGTCATCACATCTATATATTAAAACCTAAATCTCCAACATGCTGGTGTTTGGGTGTGTGACCGCTGGGGGCAGGTGTGACAAGCGTGGAGCCCTCATGATGGGAAGAGTGCCCCTAGAAGAAGAGACGGACAGCAGCTTGCCCCTCTCCCTCTGCGCCCACCACCGGAGGCCACCTGAGGCTACGAGAGAAGACACATCTGTCAACTCAGAAGACCTCACCAGACACGATCTGCTGGCACCCTGACCTCAGACTCAGGCCTCCAGATGTGAGAAATACGTGTTTATTATTTAAGTCACCCACCCAAAGGTGCTCTGTTACAGCAACCCAAGTTGCCAAGGGCATCAAATTTTGTAGTTTTACTTACAAAGTCCAGGAATTTTCTGGTTAAATCTTTTCCCAGGCAGTGTGTTTCTATGGCAAGTTTAAATTGAATTATTTTTTCTTTTATTCCCCAAGCTATTTCTGTAATATAGAGAAAAAAAACACTGATAAACAGATATGGTTATAGATATTACATATAGCCATAGACACTAAATTAAGAAATATCTTGGCAGGATTTTAAAAATACACTTTTTGGCTAAGCACAGTGGCTTATACCTATTATCCCATCACTTCTGGAGACCAAGGCAGGAGGATCACTTGAGACCAGGAGTCCAAGACCAACCTGGGTAATAGCGAGAGACTCTATCTCTACAAAAAAAAAATATATATATATATATTTAGCCAGCATAGTGTCAAAAACCTGTAGTATTAGCTACCTGGGAGCCTAAAGTGGGAGGATGGCTAGAACTCAGGAGTTTGAGACTAGCCTAGTCCATGTAGCAAGATCCTTTCTCTGAAAAGAAAACAGCCCTGTGTTGTGATGTGGCCTATAGTCCAGACCCTGGGAGGCTGAGATGGGAGGATTGATTGAGTACAGTGCATTAAGGCTGCAGTGAGCTAAGATCACACTCTAGCCTGGGCGAAAGAGCAAGACCCCGTCTCTAAAACCTAAGTAACTAAAAATAAAATAGACTTTTCATTAAGCCCCAAGCAAACAACTTGTTTGGACATGATAACATTTTGCCCTCTGTTTTTCCATTTCCCATCTCACGAATTTGGCAGCCACAAGCTTCTTGGTTTGTCCTCTGAGCGTGTTGGTGATTCCGTCTTCAGCACAAGGCTTGCTGTTGTGGAGGAAGTTACTTGCCGGCTAATACAGTTTAATACCATCTACTTTTTATTTGCACCTTCCCACTGTGATTCACGGCCACGAGCTGAGCGTGGGGTGATCTCTGGACCCTCTTGCTGTGGTTCAAGGCTGCGAGCTGAGTGTGGGGTGAAGGAACACCAAGGCCTTCCCAATGGAGCCGGCCGAGAGCAGCCGGGGAGCCTGGGCCTCTGCTGTGCTGTCCAAGTTGCCCATGGCCTTTCCTTCAGTTCTTGTGTTTTCTCAAGAAGGTAAACTCTGTCCTGATGGCACAAACATGTCTGTGGCTCTGTGGTCACGGCTCCTGGGAAACACATGTGCCATGCAGCTAGGGGTTGGGAAAGACTTTTCGGAACAGCTGGACAATGGGGCTGTGCCTGGGGAAGGACCTCAGAGCTGTGACCACAGGGACATGCAGGTGTGGCAGATGTTGGGAAGCAGCACAGCTGCCCGTGGCTCAGTGGTGGGTGCATGCTTATCGCAGCTTCCAGCCTCAGGCCCCTCTGCCCACCCCTGATGGAGCAGGGCAGGAAGGAGGGGTGGCTACACACCTGATGGGGGTGGGGACACCTGGGGGACGCTCCCAGACTCAGGCCCATGCTGTGCATCGCGTCCAAAGACTCTGGACACACACTCCCAACACACATACACTAGGGCATGAAGAGGGTCACGCTTCTCCTGTCCTGCCCCAGACTGTGCCAACAGTCCTTCCCCGACATGCAGGTTAGGGACCTGCTTGCCATCTACTGCCCTGCAGACCAAGACAGCCACACCAGGGCTCCAGTCACGCGCCCGCAGGTGGTGCTGGCCACACACACTGGGTCTCACTCTGCGGAGCCCACCCCCAAATTGGTCCTTCCTCACTGACTCCTGGCACCCGGCTGGGCCATCCGCCGTGAGTTCTAGTCCACCCTCTTTCTCCTGCAGCCATGTCCCCTCTGAGCGGGCTCTGCCGTCAAGATCTGTCCAGAGCCTGCCGTCTCTCTCCCTGCACTCATGGGGCTCCTCCACGGCTTCCTTCGAGCTTCTGCTGAAACATCACTCCACAGGCCTTCTTGGCCACCTTCCCAGGCATGTGCTAGAGGGAAGTGAGGATCAATGGCACCATGATCCCAGGGCCTCAGATGCAGCTTCCAGGGAGGGGATGGAAACAGGGGGAAGAACAGTCACATGGGGCAAGGGCCACACAAGGCCACCAGTAAGGACGTCTAGGGTGACCAAAACCTGTCTCACAGCACAGTCTCCTGAGGAGCCAGAGGTATTCTCATCTCTGGGACAGTCACCGAGGAGAAGAGTCCCACTGCCATTGGTCACCCTGAAGTGCACATATGTGGTGTACAGCACACTGGAGTAGACAGGGAGGCCCAAGGCAGGAAGTACAGAGCTCCCAGAATCCCCAAAGAGCTGAGGCTGGGTCAGTGGCCGAGGCCCTTAAGAGGCCAGGCCCAGAGCAGGTGGGCAAGCCCCTCCCACAGAGGCTCAGATGGTAAATAGTTCAGGCTGTGTGGGCACATCTCTGGTTGTCACACAGATGGACATGGCTATATTTCAATAAAACTTTATTTACAGAGTCAGGCAGAGGGCCAGATTTAGCCATTGGGGCAGAGGTTCCACAGTGTAGCCTCAGGGATGCCTGTGAGATGCTGTCTCTGTGGCATGGTGGCTGCCCACTAGCTGGTCAATACTCCCTGCCCTCACCTCCAATCTATTTTATTACAAGTCCTTTTAACCTCTTACCTCTTCTGTGATTGGTGCTTCTGTGCCTGCAGACAACCTGCCCACTTGGGTTGGAACCCACGTGCTAGTCAGATGGGGCAGGGTTACGCCTCAGTGATCTCTGTGGGTGTCAGGGTCAGGTGGGGCGAGGGGATGCCGCACCGCACTGGGCTCCACTTTGGGACACAGGCTCCTGGCAGCTCCATCAGCTCCATGCAGACCTTCAAGGCCGCTGCAGATGGGCCCTATCTTCCAGGACTTGGACCCACATCATCCATGCCCACGTCCTGTGGACAGCACTGTCCCATCCTCCCGCCCAGTGAAGGGCCTGAGAGCCTAGAGATAGAGACCCACACAGTGAGGGCCACCTCTGCTCCTAGGCAAGGACGTTTGTCCTCCCTGCTGTGACCGCGCACCATGGCAGCATGATTTGCTCCATGGGCACCAGCCTTGTTCTCTGCACAGTTGGCAGAGAGCAGGAGGGCTGCTGAGGACAGATGGACTAGCCACTCCCTGGGGCCTCCGTTCCCTCCCTGTCTTCAGCCTGCAGAGAGGACCAGCCTATGGCCCAACTCACCTGCCCCTCCCAGGCTGAGGGGCAAGAATGGAGGGACGGAGAGGAACAGTGGAGAGGACAGTGCATGGCACAAGCTTCCAGGCAACCTGGAGAGGTGGTGAGAGCAGGGGGGTCCCCACAGGGTGGGTCAGGGTCTCTTGCAGCCCCCCGGCACTGGAGTCCTTCATCCTCTTGAGAGTATAGGGGACAGCTCTGTCCTCTGTACAGAGGCAGTGGAAGAATGCAAGTGTCCTATAGCTGCCCAGACCTGGCCTCCAGGGGAAGGGGTGAGGAGAGGCCAGATCCTGGGACTGGGAGAGGCTGGGCGGTACATTTCCCACCATCCCTCACTGTTGAGCGAGTCTCAGACCCACCAGGGAGCTCACAGGCAGCTCCCAGTATGTGGGGGTCCCAAGCTTCCCTTTGCACATGGGCACTGGGCATGAGTGTCAGTGCATGCTGATGGTGGGGCTATGGCCCCGCAGCTGGGAGCAGGAGCAGGGACGTGGTGGCCCGGGGTGTAGGGAGGGGGAGGGGGCTGCCTGTCTTTGGCCATGCCCCATGTCCTCTGGGCTAAGGGCAGGCCCTCCCCTCAGAGGGGCACCAACTGAGCTAACCTAGATTTCCTGCAGCTCTTCTGCCACCAGGGCCGGTGTGGAGAGGACCCTAGCCCTGTGTCTGCAGGGAGAGGTAGAGCTGGGGTGGGGAGGAAATCCCAGAGGCTGCCTGGAGTTGGTGGCACCAAGGCTGGGCTTGGGTGCACTGGCTGGATTCCAAAAGGTGTCTGTTGAGGGAAGGGCCTTCCCTTTGGCCCGCCCCAGCCCTGCCCAGACCTCCTTGTGGCTTCCATAAATTCTGGCTGGCAGCTGGCAAGGCCCTGCTCTGGGCTTTCCTGGGTCTCAGAACCTGTTTTCACTCTGGTGAGAAGCCCCTAGAAACTTCAAGGCATCACATGTGGTTTCACTTGCTGGCACTGAGGAGGGCAGAAGCTCCCAGAGTGTGCAGGGAGGGTCCCACCTGGGATGCCCTAAGTCTTAGAGACAGGCGGGAGCCCCTGGAAGGCAGGACTGGCACACAGATGGGAGGCCTCAGCTCTCCAGTGCCTGGGCCCTCAGCTTGTCTATGGACTCCACAGGTGCCCTGGCACTGCTTGGGGGAAGCCAAGCTGGGCGGGGCAGGGCTGTGGTCGGTCTATCCACGGGAGACAGGACCTGCTGGGATGGCTCCTCCTGGAGGCCTCAGGGCTGGCCTTGGGCCCAGTCTCTGCAGACCCTTCTGTCTGTCCTTTCAGAAAATTGGAGATGCTGGGTTCTGGCATGCTGCCTCAGGCAGGCCTCTTTGGGCCTCTTAGAAGCTGGACGGCCCCCCAAGGGGTAGACTGGGCTCAGTGCCCACGGGGTGGGCCTAGCCACCTTATCAATGGTCTTCTGCAGCAAGAGAAGCCCCCAAGAATGCTGTCAGGGAGGGGTTGGGCTGGGGACAGCTTGGGGCCCCAGTCTGGCTGCAGGGACACAGGCCAAACCTGCTCCAGCTTCCCCAGCAGAGCAGAGCAAAGATGATGAGACTGCAGGGCTCCTGCCTCCTGTGCGACCCTGTCCCCACTCCTGGGTACTTCCTGGAGGGTGGGCCCAGCCAACCAGACGCAGGGACCAGAGGTCACCAGGTGGAGCCACCCTTGCTGGGCCCAGGACCAGGGTCTCCCCCCAGCGGAGCCTCCCTCACCTCCAAAGGGGCCGCCCCAATGCAGCTGCCTCACAGTCAGCTCCAGGGAAGGGACAATTCAAGGGCAGTACTCACATTCTGTGGTGCTCTTCTCACCAGCTACCCCCAGGGGCTGCTCACCCACAGGGGACACCCCCAGGAAGCAGAGGGCCTGGAGACACATGCAAGTGGACTGGTCCTGGGCTTATGTGGACACGGGCGGCCTGCTCCTCACTGCCCTGCTGCCCCAGCTCCTGCAGTGGTCTCCAGTAGGGGTCTGGGCTAGGGCTGTGGAGGGCAGGCTCTGTGTTTGTGCCAGGCAGTGGGAGGGCCAGGTGGTGTGCCAGCCAGCATCTGACACCCGGGGGGCCTCCCACAACAGATCCCAGGGCCACCAGCACTGTCTGCCCTAGCACAACACGTCACACCTCACCAGTCCATCCCTCCAAAATGGGCAGACAGCACGTGGGGGATGACAGTGCTGCCTTCCTCCTGCCTGCACACACGAGCTGTGCCCATCGGTCCACGCATGTCAGGTTTAACTTCAACACCAGCCCAAGGGGATGGCACCCTTATCCCCGGGCAAGTGTGGAGGACACAAGATGCCAACTTGCCCACAGTCACCCAGCAGCACAGCAGGCCAGGCTCTGACTGAAGCCTGCCTGAGGTCAAGCCTCACAGTAGCACATACAAGGTCAGAGCCTCATGCACAGCTGGGCCAGTCCTCAGCTCAGGGTCTCTCCAGGCTCCTGTGGAACGTCAGCAGGGCTGTAGCCTCCTTGAACCACTGGACTTGGTGGCCGGCAGGATTCCTTGCCCTGTGGCTTGACTGTTATAGCCTAGACCCCTGAGGCCCCAGAGGCTACCCTGAGCCCTGCCAGGAGTCTCTCACTCAGTCTGCTGTGGCTTCATCGCAGAAGTGCTCTCCCATCACCTGTGCACGTTCTACAGCTAAACGCAAGTCTCAGGGACTGCCCACTCAGGGGATCGGGAGGTGAGGGTCACGCGGAGCCATTTTTGAATCTATTTGCTGCACAATGGCCAGACGCTGTGTGTGTCCTCGTGGCACAGGAGGTGGCCAAGCTGCCTTCCTCCTCCCTGGCCTGTTTCTCCACTGTGGCACCTCCTCTGAGTTTGGTGGCTGGGCCTGCAAAAGAGACCATCTGGCACTGAGGCCCCTCAGGCTGTGCCCCCTCTGTGCCCCACCGGTGGGCACACCCCTGCCCCTGTCATACCATCTTGTGCTCCACTCCCACCACCTGGCAGCCCCTGCCCTCTGGCTGCCTAGGTTCTTCCAGAGACAAGACCCCACCCTGACCCCTGAGCAGGGCTGGGTCCTCTCTGTCCCAGTGAATGCTTTCACTGTCTCGCGTTGGGTATGAGTGAGCTTGAGCTCAGCCAAACAGGGCTGGGCCTGGGAGGAGAAGGGGGTTCTTGTTCCTGGCTGGCCCCTCACCAGCTGCCTGTTTCCTCCTCCCTGGCCTCTCTTACCCACTGCAAAGAAGCATGGAAGATTTTCTCTGGAGGTGTCTGCAGATCCAGCTGCAGGGACTCAGCAGCATACCTGCCCACCTGTCTGCTGTCAGCGAGGGAGGGGGCTGGACTTGTACCAGGCAGTTCTGGCTGAGAAGTGGCTCAGGAAACCCCAGAATGCTGCCCTGGGGACCTGCCTCGCCCCACCCCCCAAAACTGCTGGGTCATCTGTAAATCACACTACAAGCCCTCCCATCTCCGCCAGGCGGTCCAATCAGATGGTGCTACCTCCCTGCCCCTACCCCAGGGTCTTTCAGTAAGGGTGGGACTGACCCAGGAGGAAATCAGCTAGAAGGGGGACATAGATGAGGGCACTAGAGAGAGATGCCTGCCATCTTCTGAGGGATTCTAGAAGGATGGGCCACCCCATATAGCTGGCCAGGTCGCAGCTTGGCGAAGGGGGAATGGGAGAGGGGCCTTAGCTCTGGGGGCCCTCAGTGTCCCTGAGGTCAAGATGGTGCTTGCTGTGTGATGAGTCGGCCAGAGAGAACATTGGACGGGGAGCCCAGGCAGGTGGGCCGTCACCACGGGCAGAGGCAGGACCCCAGCTGGGGAGGAGCACCCGGGCCCCACTTGCCCACTCTGGTCCCTGAAGCCCCTCTCCCCCACCACACTGTGTACTCTTCCTGACCAGCCTGGGGTGGGCACCAGGACTAGCCTGGCCATGGGGACCCCAGGGGTCAGGCATGACTTCTACAGGACCCCACCCCAGTCCACCCCTGCCCAGCCTCCCTGAGAGAGGGTGGGGACAGACACCCCCCCCCGCCCACCATAGAGGGCCAGGGGAGGGAGGCCTGCACCCTGTGGCCAGACGGCTGTTGGAGAAGCAGGGGGGGCCTGGCTGTTGCCCCTGGAGACATCCAGGGTGTGGAGGCCCCACAGGCCCCAGAGCAGCCCACATAGACGACTGTGCTCCTGCAGGCGGCCAGCTGCCTGAGTAGTGGTCAGCAAACCCCTGGCCACAGCAGAAGGTCAGTGTGGCCTGAAATGTGACTCATGCTAGGCTGTCCCTGGGGTCACCAGGAGTGACCTGAGTCACAGGCAGGGCCAGACCTTTGTTTTCTGAGCCTGAGGACTCACAGAGAGTCTCAGAGGCCAGCCTGCCACCCCCTCATCTCACACAGAAGGAAACCAAGGCCCCTGTGGGGGCGCAGCCCATCGTCCTGGCCCCAGATCCGGAACAGCTGGCCTCTGCCTCCCTCTGTGTGTGGGGTACAGTCTGTTTGCCCAGGCTGGCGTGGGTGGCCAAGTCATGCTGGGCACCCTCTGCCCTTCCCAACACGTCTGCCTGGGGCCGGGCTGCTCCTCTGTAAGATGCCGCCCAGCCATAGTGGAAGGGGACCTGACGTCCCTGCAGCAGGGCCCTCTGTGGTTCTGCCAGGGCTGAGGTGACACTGGCCAGTCTCTGTGGGAATGGCAGGTACATGGGTTCAGGTGGGAGGGGTGTCTCCCCACCCTCCCTGCTACACATGCCCCATCAGGGAAGCGAGTCCTGGCTTTAGGACTGCCAAGCACATAGAAGCAGCTCTGGGAGCAGTGGTGGCTCTGTCCCCTCTCCTCCACCTCCTCCTCAGCCTGGTGGGATGGCTGGGGGTGCTGGAAGTGGTCTGGAATTTGCCACTGGCTACCCAGTGACTGATCTATTAGTCATAATTATTTTAATTAAGAAGATAAGAAACATAGCTCATCGAAGATCCAATTATAATCGGGTCCTCAGATGAGCCAGGACCCAGCAGGTGCGTGCTCACACCTCCCCCGCTGAGTGGTGTGGAGGCGGGGGGGGGGTGCACATCTCTTTGGAGCCCAAGAAGGTGGCAGAGTCTCCATGTCCTCCCCTCAGTACAATGCAAAAGGTATAACCAAACTTGGACATCCCCAGCTGGGCTGGCCCATAACAGCAACCCATGCGGCCACTTAGTCCTGAGCTCAGAAGGGGATACAGGGGCGGTGCCTGTGGCTCAAAGGAGTAGAGCACTGACCCCATGTGCCAGAGGTGGTGGGTTCAAACCCAGCCCCAGCAAAAAAAAAAAGCTAAGAAGGGGATGCAGCAATGTTGTCACCACTAATGCTGTCACCTGGGCATCCTCACCATTTTTGCATAAGACCCTGCAAGAGCATAGCCAGTCCCAGTCCACGTCCACTTGCAGGGAATGCTGTCTGTGGCAGCCTGGTGCTCACAGCCCTGGACACACAGAAATGAGTTCAAAGTGGCCCTGACATTGGTGGCCTAGAAGCAGCATAAGGGGACCAGGGACAGGGGACCATGAGGGAGGCTTTGCTCATAGGGGGCTGGTGTGACCCTGCCTGGTCCAGAGAGGGCAGAATGGTGCCAGAGCCCCCTACAGGACACCACACCAGCTAAAGTGCCCCCCTGAGACAGCCCTAAGCTGCACACAGGAACTCTGAGGACCCACAGGACCCGAGGGGCACTGCCACCCCTGCTCTGGGCAGGGCTTCACCATCCTCTTCATAAAGACCTTCCAGAAGCAGAGATGCTTGACCATGAGCAGACTGTGTCTTCCTGGAGTGAGAGAGCGTCTCTGCTCCTCGTCACCTGAGCAGGCACTCAGTGGCTGAGGTGACCACAGGGAAGATGACGCAGGCTTCCCTGGTTTGTGGCACATCACTCCAGCCTCTGCCTCTGTCTTTACAGTGTCGCCGTGTCTCAAATTTCCTTCTCCTGTCTCTCATAACAACACCAGTCAATGGATTTAGGATTCACCCTAAACCCTGGATGATCACACCCCAGGAACCTTAACTTAATTCCCCGTGTAAAGACCAGATAAGGTGACGTGCATGGGTATTAGGTATGAGCATTTCATTTTGAAGGGACACTCTTTATCCCCCTGTGGTCCTAAGCTGTGTGACGGTGGCAGGGGCCTGTCCCTCTGAGCTTCTGCCCTCTCACCCAGGAGCACGAGCCTCCCTCTGGGATAGCTGGAAAGATCCAGTGAGCTGCACATTCTGTGCAAGGCTGTCCACAGCAGGCCTCCCCAGTGTGGGGATACTGGGGTTCCCAGGAGGCAAAATTAGGACCAATGGGATAGGAACACAGACTGTCCTAATGGAACCAGGAATTTGTTAGTACACAAATTTCTTCAGGACCTGAGCAGGCCTCCTTGGGCAGTGACCAGCTTGCCCATGACCTGGCAGGGAACAGGCCTGCCTCGCCCAAGGCAGGGCAGGAGCTCACTCCCAGGGCTGCCCAGGCCGCAGTGAAGATGCCCTGGATTTATTGCTCCTCTGTTCAAACTACAAGAGATTGCAGACCAGATCAGCCAAAGATTTAACAGGAATTGATTTTAATGTAAAGCCTTTTGAGTGCTTTCTCCTCCCGAGAAAGAAGAGCAGGACAAGATGTGCTTCCTGGCTGCCCCATGACTGGATCTGAGCTGGTTTTCTGCCCCGCACCGTCTTCCCGGGGAGGCCAGCTTTTCTCATCGTCTTATGATCACCAAGCTTAACCTCCCAACTGCAAGGGAAGTCTAACTCCTCTGTTAGTCCAGCCTGTGTGCCTCACACATGCTAGTAAATATTCTGAAACGACAGGCAGAGGCTGAGCTCAATCTCTTCCAGAGCATCCGTAGCAAGTCCCGAAACCCAGCACCTCTACAGCAAGGGCGACACCCAGATGGCCCCAGTTCCGGCACAGCCCTGGGAGCATGCCATCCCTGTTTTAGGAGAAGGCACGACTTCAAATGCACAGGCTGAGATTCCCGAGCCAGCATCTCAGTCATGTGACCTTAGGAAGGTCAGGTTTGATGCCGAGGAGATGTTAGAATCAGGGTGTGTCTGGGGACTGGCCACTGCACGCTAGGGAGAGGGCCCGAGTCATGAGGCCCTACCCCTTGGTCCTTTCCTTGGCTTTACCCTCCCCTCCCCCAATTAAACACACAGGTGGGGCCCAGGACAGGCTGCTCTCTGAGCCCCGGCCCTGTAAGTAGCAGGTTCACCAGGGTGCTCTTGAGGCTGAGGGAGTCCCAGGTCCCTTACTCACACCGCCTGGCTCAAGGGCCCTACCAATCAGAGCATCATGACTCACCTTCCTGCCCAAGTCCTTGGAAACCTAGCCCCTCTGTCAGGCTAGCTGTGATTGTCCATCTCCAAGTCCTGGGACACAGCTACAGATGTCTCCTGACCGCAGAGCCAGGGTCTCTCCAGGGTTCAGCCCCCCACACCCCCTTCCTTAGCCATAATGTCAACTCTAAGTAAGAGGGGAGTCACAGCCTCAAGCCTCCAATCATTGCCTCACCCCTGCGTCCCCACTGTGGTCTGGCTACCCCCAGGGCCTCCTTTCTCAGAGGTGTCCCTTAGCCCTGTGTCCTGCTGGCCACCGTCACCTTCCCCTGCTCCTCATTCCCAAACCCCTTAAAGGAGCCGTCAGTTTTTGCTGCCCCTTCCTAGCCCACTGGCCTTGGGGACAGTGCCTCCAAGGGCCAGTGCTGCCAGGCGTAGTTCACTCCTCTGAGGCCTCGGCCGTGCCATCAGGCTCACACTTGCTTTACACCCAAGTTAAGAAACATGCTTTTCTCTGCTGCCAGACTGGAATCTGGAATTTGGAAGGCTGACTGTCTGAAGTGACTATGAGGTGTGTGTCATCTGATCCCAGAGTTTCAGCAGATCACCTAATGGACCCTAGAACCACAAAACACAGGCCTGAAGGACTGCAGGGACTGTCCCGGGGCAGCCTGGTGCGATGCAAGGCCATCAACGTGGCTGTCCTTAGGAGAGCTCAGACTGGGGCCAGGACGGGGGTATGTGCCCAGTGACACGCAGTGCCTTGCTGAGCCAGGCTGGGACCCCGAGGGCTTGGCACTGTCCTGAGAGGATGTCACCAAGCCTCAGCCTGTTTCCATGGCTGTGCTCTACTTTCTCGTCTCACAGCCTCCAGATAAGCAAGATGGGAGCCGTTTTTGTTGCTGAATTTCAAATATAATAAAAAAGAAAAGTGCTTTCAAGGACGTTTAAGTCTCTTCAGACGGGGACTCCCGCAGCCGGTGATGAAAGGGCCTTGATTTCTGCCCGGCCTGGCCATGCATACCTGGCATGGCACACATTCCTTTTGATCATGTTTCTGAGCAAGTTCCCTTCTGAGATCAAAGCCAGGGCACACAAGCCCCTTTGAAGCTTTGTGGGGCTTTTGGAGAGGCAGGTCCCGGCAGCCACACCAGTTTCGTTCTAAAGGAAGAAAGTTTGGTGAGAGGACCCCCAACCCCTCCGCAGAGAGCTGTCACCAAGGCGGGCTGTCACCAAGGCAGGCTGCCAGCCATGGGGGCACTTGCTGGCCACCCCTGCACAGCCACATGTTGGGGGCACGTGTGGTCAGCCTCTGACAGTCCTTCCCTTTCATGGGTAATGAGTCTCCATGTTTCCTCTGGAAATAACCCTGCAGGCCTCCAGATGTGGCAGTGGACACACGTCCCAGGCAGGCCAGTCTGAGTGCTAGGGAAGGTTTAGACATTTATTGAAAACAGTGACTTGCTGTGTACCTGCAGATTCTTAGGGCCATCAGTGTCCACCCGAGGATAAAGCCATACAAGGCAAAGCAGCAGAGATAGACAGAGATCTGACACATGGTCTAACCTCCTGGACCCAGCCATGCCTGAAGTCCATCTCCCTTACATTTTCCAACTCCATAAAGCAATTAATCTTCATGTTTTAAGTTTTGTAGAAAACATCTCTCTATTGTGTAGGAAGGATTCCTGACCACTGAATGGCTTTTCCACAGAGGCTGCACTTGGAGTGGGGGCAGAGCAGATCAGGGAAGGGGCCAGAAACCCCCTCTGTCAGGCCCTAGTACCCAGGCAGGCTGCACTGGGTCCCTCGGTGCCCACAGAGGAGGTCCTGGGGCTTCAGGCAGCAGGTCAGGCTCAGAGACCGTGAAAGGTGTCCTCCGGAAGAGAACCAGCTGCTGAAAGGGGCTTCTCCTGGAGGAGGCTCCTGCCTGACCTTCCAGCCTGACTGCAGTCAGAGGGACTCAGGAGGTGCAGCAGTAAGCCAGGGGCTGCACGGACTGAGAGCTGTGTGTGCAAGGGACAGTGTGGCTCGCACCAACCAGCCACCAACCACAGTGGGGCTGACCAGCACCGGGGTCCCAAGGCACTGACCAGGCCCCTCTCTGAGCCTCTCCAGCCTCAGCCACACCAGGGCGAGCACTGGCAGCCCACCCCATTTCCTGTCACCCACATGTTATCACATACTTGTCCACACAAGCTAGGGGGCAAGGTGGGCAGTGTGAGTACCCTGGCTTCATCATGGGCTTCTCACCCAGCTCCTGGGCCCTGCAGCCCTCCGGTTTGAGAGCCCAAAAGCCCAGAATTAGTGTGTGGGCTCAGTGGAGCCACTGTCCTGGGCTCTCGGGCCAGGGGAGGGCGCTGTGGCCGGTGGCTGTACACACCAGGCTTACGCTGGCCTATTTTAGGAGCAGATACACGACAAATTCATCTCTTCCTTCCCTCCCTCCACCTCCCCTGTGAAATCTATTTTAAAAGATCAAAATTTTCTTTACATCCACCTCCAAAATGTGCTATAGGAGGGAAGTGGGGCATAAACACATCGGGGTGCAGGGTGGGGGTAATGGAGATGGGGAGGGGCACAGGCCGAGGGGGGGCAGGGGCTGTGAGGATCCCCAGCCCAAGGAGGGGGCTTTGATATTCAACCCCTCAAGTTCACGAAGCCCACTTTCCCTGTGAGGTGCAGGGTGAAGGAGCAGCACTCTGGGCCCCCTGGTCTCCTTGGGGACCCTGAGCCGCACCAGCCATCTCCACATAGGCCTGCTCCAGGGGTTGGAGCCAGGGGTGAGCAGTAGGGTAGGGTGACCGGCCCTGGTGCCATGGGGAGGCCCAGCCTGCAGGTGATACTGCCCCTCACTTGACCCCTGCAGGCCACCCCAAAGCTCAGCTGTCAGGGTGACTGAGCCTCAACTCAGCCTCTACCTGTGGCCCCTATCCCTTCAGGGTCACTGATTGGCATGTCCCCAGATCCCCACCAGCCACTACCCACTCACTCCTCACCCAGGTATGGCCTCTCTCCCTCAGCAAGGATCACAGCTCTGGGACACAGGAACCCGTCCTATTAGGAGGTGTGGAGAGGGAGAGTGTGCCCAGCTGGGTGCTCTGGGTGCTGGAGCTGGGGCCTCCACCAGCTAGCCTACCTGGCCTAGGTGCAGCCTGGGGCCCCCAGGCTGTGGCTGCTGCCCAGGGGAAACTTCCAGAATACCCTGGCTTCAGCAAGCAGCAGGAGAGCCTGGGAGGGAGCTGGGTGTGTTACTTTCACCCTCCCTCCCAGAGCCCCACACCCACAGTGCTGACTGCCCTGCTCTGGGTCTGGCCAGGGCCCCCGAGCCCCGTCTCCAAGGTTGGGAACAGGGCCCCCATAGCCCTCACACCCCAGATCCCTCCAGGGAGGACAGAGGGGTGTGTCTGGAGGGTCACCCGCTCCCCATCTCCTTTTGCCCCCTCCATGAGAACATGGAGGGCAGGAGGGAGGGCAGGTGGCTGCTGGCCCAGGCCCACAGCAGGGCCCTTCTGGGAAACAGAGTTGTGGTCTATTTTTGCTCCCTGACAACACCACAGAAGCAGCTGTGCGGCTTATCTCTGCTGCTGAAGGACAGACACACTCAGAGTGCCTCTGTGCCCTGGCCGGCGGAGCCCAAACAAGACCACGGCCTCAGGCCTGAGTCAACCACTCCCAGAAAGTCCCAGCCTGCCAGCAACCTCCTAAGTGGGATCGGCTGTTCCCTGGGAGGTTTTCACAGCCTGGGCAGGGTCACCCAGCATCACCTACTGCTGTCCAGGCTTCCATCAGTGCCGCCCCAGCTCCATGGCCTGGAATCTGGGTCTCACCAAACACTAACTTACACCCTACCTCCTCCCCGAGGCCTGAGTAGCATGTATTTCCCGATAATTCTGGCACAGAAAGGCGAGCTCTAAGGACTGGTTGGACTCAGAAGGGGGCTGCAGAAAGGCAGGGTGGCCAGCAGTGGGAGCAGGAGCACCCCATCCTACCATTGCTGCTTATGAGTCCTGCTGGAACCCCCAAACACCCCAGTGGGAGCTGGCCCAGCTGGTGCCCATACCATGGTCCCTCTCCTGCATGACCAGCAGGAGCCGTGTGCCCTGCCAGGATGGCCAGGGCTGGGAAGGTCACGCCACAACCCCAGCTGACCCCTTGTGTGGTCCTAGAGACTGGATCTTCAGGCCCCAGCTGCTGCTTCCCTGCCTAGAGGGTCATCAGGCTGACCCTGGAGGCTAGTGCCCCTGATGAGGCCCATACCAGGAGATGCAGACACCACTGCTGGAGGGACCTGGCCATGCGCAGGCAGCAAGGACTGGCAGCTAGCAAGTGTATTCCCCCCAGAGGCTGCCCAGCCCCCTCCTCTGGTCCTCCTTTGGTCAAAGTGTGACCTCTGGTGGTCTGCAACTTCTGCCTGGTAAACTGGGGCACTAGGCAGCAGGGGCCCTGCCTGTCAGGTGCCCAGTCAAGCCTTCCCTGAACAGGAAGATGGCCAGGCAGTCTGTGTGCCATTCCCACCACCACAGGCACGAGCAGGCAGAGGTGGGGTGAGGGGCCCTCTGAACTTCTCAGAAGATGCAGCTTCGGCTCCAGTCACCAGTCTCCTTGGGGCAAGTTACACAGACTCAGCAAATCCAGCCTCCGCCGGGGTTCTCAGCAGCAGCTAACCTAATGCCCTGGAGTATGTTGGCATTCCCAAATATCCCAGAGTGACCAGATCTGATTACAAGACACTGCATAGGCAGGTGATCTCAGGCTGGTTTGCAAGTAAACTGCACACTGGGCAGGATCAAGTACACTCACTGTGCTGCATGACCAGTGCAGGGGACTGCATACCCCAGGGCCACATGCACAGCAGAGACAGCACAGCCAGGGCTCCAGAAAGATGCTCCCGCTGCGCCCCAGCAGTCCCCACCACTGCAGTAACCCTAGTCTGATTTCCATCACCATTGCCTCTGGGACGGGACATAAACAGGTCACACAGACAGCGTTGCTCCCTGTCTGCCGCCTTCACCCCAAGCTTCTGTGCTTCCTCACACTGTGGGGTGTCCCTTTTGTTGCCCAGTGATTCCGTTGTGT
Source organism: Galagoides demidoff (assembly GCA_963574575.1). NCBI lineage: Eukaryota > Metazoa > Chordata > Mammalia > Primates > Galagidae > Galagoides > Galagoides demidoff. The sequence goes on from CAUYQV010103275.1 coordinate 27,530, forward strand.
GAACACACCATCAGCTGTTCAGCCAGTTTCCTGTTGAAGGATATTTGAGTTGTTTTCTGATTGGGACATATATTTCCATCCCTCTGGAGTAAGTATTAAGAAATGAGATTGCTGGGTCTTAGGGCAGGTGCATGTTTAACTTAAGAGATAATCAAACAGCGTTCTGAAGGGTCCTACGATTTTACAATCCCACTGACAGAGTCTGAGAGTTCCAGTCGTTCCTCGGTCTCACCAGTATCAGTGTTACTGGTCAATCTCAGCCGCGTCTGGCTTCTCATTGCCCACCCTTGTGACTAATGCCCTCTAATGTCTGTTTTTGTTATTCATTAGTGACAGTTCTTTGTACGTTTGGGATGGAAGTTCTGTACTGGACGGAGATAACACACTGCAGCCCCTTCCTCCCGCCCTGTGAATTGCACATTATTTTCTTTCAATTAGCAATAATCGCACCTCCGATAAACCTCATTGGCTACGATACTGCCACTGTGCAAAACGTCAGCTAACCACAGAAACTTCACGGCATGTGAATGCACAAAACACCAAGATGGCTAATTGTGTGCTATGAAAATGTCACCTCAATGACAAGAACCAGCCACACGTGTTGCTCCATGTGAGGGCTTTCTGCTCTGATCCACTGGCCCCCGGGCCCACCCTTAGGCAGCTCCACCGTCCCCTGACCACCACACCATGCAGTTTGTCCAGAAGGGGCATGCCTCCCCTTCCTCATTTTTCAAGATTGCTTGAGATTCTTTGCATTTTCACACAAATGTCAGAATTTAGAGTCAACTTCTATAAAATGACTAGAGATTTTGATTGAGATAGTGATGGATTAATTTAGAGATAATGAACATTTTTAACAGTATGGAGTCTTATGACCCAGGACAGGGTGGATCTCTGCACTGTTTACATCTCCTACAATTTCTTTCAGCAATGCCTTCAAGTTTACAGTAGAGACGTCCTAATGTACTTCAAAACTATTTTAAAGAGTATTGAAACTTATACTTATTTTTGAAACTATTCTAAAGAGTTCCGAAACTTATTTTTCTAAGTAATCACTGCTACTTTATGGATGTGTGATTGACTACTCATGTTGACTTTGTGTCCTGTGAACTCCCTACACTCACCTCTCTCTAGATTAGGTTTTGTTGTTGTTGATGATGTTTTAGAGTTTCCATGTAAATAACCATGATGTCTGTGAATAAAAATACATTCACGTCCCTCTTTCTCATCTTTATGACTTTGTGTCTTTGACTGTCCTAGGTTATGGGCAGGATCTGCGGTGCAATATTTAATAGCAGTGATAAGTCAGACGTCATTGTGCTATTCCTGATACTAGAGATAGTGTTGATAATAGTAGTCAATATTTTCATATTAAGTGTGAAGTGAACGAAATGTTTTCTATATTTATGAGAAAGTTTCATCCCACTGCTAGCTCGTAAGAGTTTTTGTCATAAATGAGTGTCGAGTGTGGTCCAATGTGTCTCTGTACCTATTAACGTGAGCATGTATCTTCCCCTCTCTGCTGTGCTGACTGCATTAATTTGGTTCTGAATGTTAAACTAACCTTGCATTCCTGAGATAAACCTCACTGGCTCCTGATACATGATTATTTTTATATATTCCTAGATTCAGTTTTCAAAATATTTTCCAGGATGTTTACATCTTTGTTCATGAAGGAAACTGTATTTGCAGTATCTTTCCAGGTTTGGTAAGAGGGTCATCCTGGTCTCATAAAGTAAGTTTAAATGTGTGCCTTCCTCTTCCTCCTATTTCTGAAGGGCTTTAAGATTTGTGTTGTCATTTTTTCTTTAATTTTGATAAAACTTAACAGTGAATCATCTTGGCCTGGAATTTGCTTTGTGGGGAGGTTTTTCTTTTTTTTTTTTTTATAAAGTCATAGGTGTGTACCTTAATGCAATCATGGAGTACGATGTGCTGGTCTTATATACAATTTGAAATACTTCCATCAAACTGGTTAACACAGCCTTCACTGCATTTTCTTACTTATTGTGTTAAGACATTTATGGTCTACACTTAGTAGATTTAACATGTACCCTTGTAACATGCACCACACGTGTGGTCCCACCAATTACCCTCCCTCCACCCATCCACACCCCCTCTTTTCCTCCCCCACCTCTTTCCCCTTCATCTTGGGCTATACTTGGGTAATAGCTTTCATATGGAAGTGTGGGTGTTTATAAATTGGTTTCATATTAGGGCTGAGTACACTGGATACTTTTTCTTCCATTCTTGAGATACTTTGCTAAGAAGAATATGTTCCAGTTCCATCCATGTAAACATAAAAGAGGTAAAGTCTCCATCTTCTTTTAAGGGTGCATGGTATTCCATGGTGTACATTATACCACAATTTATTAATCCATTCGTGGGTCAGTGGGCACTTGGGCTTCTTCCATGACTTAGCAATTATGAATTCGGCTGCATTAAACATTCTGGTGCAAATATCTTTGTTATAATGTGATTTTTGGTCTTCTGGATATATACCTAGTAGAGGAATTGTAAGGTCAAATGGCAGGTCTATTTTTATATCCCTAAGTGATCTCCAAACATCTTTCCAAAAGGAACATATTAGTTTGCATTCCCACCAGTAGTGCAGAAGTGTTCCTTTTTCTCCACATCCACACCAACATCTCTGGTTATGGGATTTTGTGATGTGGGCTAATCTTACTGGAGTCAGATGATATATCAAAGTGGTTTTGATTTGCATTTCTCTGATGATTAAGGCTGATGAGTATTTTTTCATGTATCTGTAGGCTGTATGCCTGTCTTTTTCAGAGACGTTTCTCTTCAAGTCCCTTGCCCACACTGAGATGGGTTCACTTGTTCTTTTCTTGCTAATACGTTTGAGTTCTCTGTGGATTCTGGTTATTAAACCTTTGTAGGAGACATAACCTGCAAATATCTTCTCCCATTCTGAGGGCTGTCTGCTTGCTTTACTTACTGTGTTCTTGGATGTGCAGAAGATTTTTAGTTTGATCAGATCCCAGTAATGTATTTTTGGTGTTGCTTCAATTGCCCTGGGGGTCCTCCTCATAAATATTCTCCCAGGACGATTTCTTCAAGTGTTTTCCCTACACTTTCTTCTAGTATTTTTATAGTTTCATGTCTTAAGTTTAAATCTTTAATCCAGTGATAGTCTATCTTAGTTAATGGTGAGAGGTGTGGGTCCAGTTTCAGTCTTCCACAGATCACTGGCCAGTTCACCCAGCACCATTTGTTAAATAGGGAGTCTTCTCCCCACTGAATGCTTTTAATTGGCTTATCAAAGATCAAATGATGGCAAGTAGCTGGGTTCATCTCTTGATTCTCTGTTCTGTTGCATGCATCTGCCTCTCTGTTTTTGTGCCAGTATCATGCTGGTTTGATCACTATTGATTTATAGTGTAGTCTGAGGTCTGGTAGTGTGATTCCTCCTGATTTGTTTTTATTTCTGAATAATGCCTTGGCTATTCAAGTTTTTTTCTGATTCCATATAAAACAAAGTATTATTTTTCTTAGGTCTTTAAAGTATGACAGTGGAGCTTTAATAGGGATTGCATTAAAATTGTATATTGCTTTGGGTAGTGTCAGTGGCATTCACTATCCCACTTCTGACACCACTTGTCAGGGTCCCTTCGTGGACACCACTTATCAGGGCCTGGGACTGATTGGTCTCTGGCCCTAGCTTATCTAGGTTCTGGACATGGACCGTTATGCTACCTTGCTCAGGAACAATTGCTCTTAGGTCCCTGAGAGCTATTTACATTAGCAGAAGAGAGACAGAGTCTTTGAGGATGAAGTAGTCTTAGCATAGATTTTAGTCTTTAGAAGTCTTTCATTAGAGCTTAGTTCAGCAGAGAGAAGCCATACAGGCAGAAGTGACAAAATCAGAGTGAACAATCCATGGTAGAATGAGCTCACTTCTGACTATCTTCTCCTCCAGCCTAATACAGGGTTGTAGAGACTGCCAATTCACCAATGCTCTTATCTCACAAGCTCTCTCATGCTTGTTATGAGAGCTAAATCCCTCCCCATGCCCTTTTCATCAAGGTGTTCCATTATTGAGCTATACAGGTATTTCTTATAACTCTCACTACTCCTAGCCATAGGCTAAATGGGCTGCTACAGAATAGTATAGACATTTTTAACAATGTTTATTCTTCCCAGCCATGAGCATGGTATGTTTTTCCATTTGTTAACATCTTCAGCTATTTCTTTTCTCAGAGTTTCATAGTTCTCTTTATAGAGATCTTTCACATCCCTTGTTGGGTAAACTCCCAAATATTTCATCTTCTTTGGCACTACAGTAAAAGGAATAGAGTCTTTGACTGTCTTTTTCAGTTTGACTATTGTTGGTATATATAAAGGCTACAGATTTGTGAGTATTGAATTTGTATCCTGAGATCAAGATTCCTTGATCATTTCTAAGAGTTTTGTAGTTGAATCCCTGGGGTTTTCCAGATATATGATCATATCATCTGTGAAGAGTGAAAGTTCGATCTCCTCTCACCCTATATGGATACTCTGGATTGCCTTTTCTTGCTTGATTGTAATGGCTAAGACTTCCATTACAATGTTAAAAAGCAGTGGAGACAATGGGCAACCTTGCCTGATTCCTGATCTGAGTGGAAATGTTTTCAATTTACCTCCATTCAATATGATATTGGCTGTGGGTTTGCCATACGTGGCCTCTATCAGTTTAAGAAATGTCCCTTCTATACTTATTTTCTTAAGTGTTCTGATCATAAAAGAATGCTAGATATTATCAAAAGCTTTTTCTGC
>CAUYQV010103278.1:0-18907 GCA_963574575.1 Galagoides demidoff
CCCCCCCCCCCCCCCCCCCCCCCCCCCCCCCCCCCCCCCCCCCCCCCCCCCCCGCCCCCCCCCCCCGCGGGGGGGCGGCCCCCCGGCCAGATGCAATTTATTAAATGATATCATAATGAGTTAGGCCAGTATTGTGATAGCTAACATCATTTAATCATCAAAGCAGCCATATAAGGCATACACTATTATTATCCCCAGTTTAGAAATGAGAAAACTAAGCCTTCTGTAGGTTAGATCCAAAGTCACATCGTGCTGATCAATAAGCTGAAATTCCACTATTCCAGCACTATTAGTAGGCGGGGGCAGCAATACAGGCTTCATGGGGAGGGACCCAGTCAGGAAACACACCATGGCATACCTCATGTGCTACAGTTTTGCCTTAGCTAATTAGGAGAAGGATGTGTTTTCTGGAATACTTAATGGCAAACAGGGAGACTAGTCCCTGATGTTTAGCTCAACCCACCAACACTGGCAATAAGTATAGCTGATACAGCAAAAGAAGAACAGAGAAATGGCAAAATATAAATAAATCATCTTTGTTCAATCCTCTAATTCCCAAGGTCGAAATTAATTATAGAGAAGAAAAGAAGAAACAGCATCAAGAATAACACAGTTGATTAAAAGGCAGGAAATACCAACAGAAAGGAGATATAGGTGAGTTTCTGCGTAGGGTAGCAATAGAATGGGAGCAGTTACAACTATGTGGATTAAGACCCAATTCAGTTTCTTTGGAAGAGAGAAGGTAATACAGAGGAAAAGCTTTTGCATAAAAGCTGAGGCAGTCCTGAGCTTCCTGTACATCGCATGCTGGCTCTTAGTCTCTTTGGGTGTACAAACCCACTTCTGTGTAATCCATACAGCCTCCAACCTGGCAGTTAGCTACACTAAGTTCTTAGTAATAATACTGTTCCTCTTCAACATTGACTTAGAAAAGTATCTTGGTAGCAACTTTCCATTATTAAAAAAGAGCCTAATTTTTCTTCTTTCAGAGCTACATGGTATGTGAAACATTAAAGGACTTTACCTGAGTATGTTTAGAAATTCAAGACCAGAGATTAAAAATGCAGACCCTGTAGCCAAGCCTGGCCTTTACTCCCAGCTCTTCCACCCATTCCTTCAAGGACTTTAAACATGTTATTAATACTTCTGGGCCCCAGTTTTCTTATTTGTAAATAGTGCTGACTATAGCTACCTCTCAGGTTGTTGTGAGGATTGAATAAAATAAAATGAGCCAAGTATTATCCTGATGCCTCAGTAAATAGAGATAATGAATGGGTGGGTGGATGGGTGGCTGAGAAGCATAACACTGATTGGGTGCAGAAACATCAAAAGTTTGGACTAAAGACGTCTCGTGAATTTTTAGAGGGTGCCGTCACCTCCCTAATAGCTGTGGTAGTTCTAAAAGTATTTGAATGCCCACATGATTTGTTTGGCTTCTAAAATTTGACTACCAATTAAAACGCTCAAAACAAGCTCTCAAGAAAAGCTCTACAGGCAGCTGTGTTGAGATCTAGACCTTCCTTCCTCTGTGGTGATTGGTTGGGTATGTGTGGGCCAGTGCAGGGAGGCAGGGTGCTGAGAAGGACCACGGCACTGCTTTGCACAGAGGCATCGACATTTCATTTTCCTACCTGCCCTGCCGGATGATTCTCTTCCTCCTCCTCTGCAGAGTATCTTTGAGAATCCAAATGTTGTGAATTTAACCTGTGACATTAATCATAGCTTCCTTGTTTCAGAACATTTCGTATCCGTGTTTTCCCATGCTCCACTCAGCTCTCATGTTCACGATTGAGAGGTGGAATTGGAGTAATTCATCTGAAAACAAATATGCAAAGGCTTGTATTTAACAATCACAGCACTAGTAATGAGAATCCCTTGTGAATGCAATTAAGGACTGGATAAGTTATCAGTTAACTTTTCTGTTTTGGACATGTTTTGAGTGGATATGTTTCAAAGGGATGTTCATACTTTTTCTCAGGGAGTAAAAATTATCAGCAAAAGCATCCCCTGCCAAAGCATCACCCTGCCCCTGGTGGCACTTTCAAAGGTAGCTTCCTGGCTGTTTGAAAGGACTCAGTTCTAAAACAATACCAGAGCCTTAGAACTCTCTTACAGCTCCATGATCAGATGGAAACTCCAGAGATCAGCTTAGGGCATATCTGGTTTAAAAGGAATTTGACCTATTTAAAAATTTTAAGAAGGATAAGAACTTTATTGCCTTGAATCCTAGAATTCCTTTCCAGTATAATCGTAAAGTGCCCTTACTGCCTCTTAATTGATGTGATGAAAAGAAGAGACTCTGGGCTTAGAAAATGATGATGCTTTTGCAATTCCTCCTCAGAACCACAAGGAAGGTTAAAATTGGCCAAAAGATGGTGAAAAAATTCATTTATTGTCTCTTCTTGTCTTGCAAATTCACTCCATCCCCAGCACCAACCCACTCACCTATCAGTCATCCCCAGTCAGTATTAGCCCAGATAATTCTACCTTTCAGACCTTGCTTAATCATCACCCTCTCTACAAAGTATCCAATCCCTTCAAGCCCTTCCATGCCCTACCCAGACTAGTCAAAGAAAAATTGCACCACCCAAGTGAAACAGACAAGGAAGACTTGATTCAAGCCTATTGCAATAGGGCAAAGAGATTGAAACAAAAGGCAAGAGGGGTTGTAAACACTGGGTGAGCCAGTAGAGGGTATCAGTGAGGAGGAGTCTGTGTGAATAGGACATGTGTGTTTGCTGATGATGCGTAAGTCAGGCTCCTACCCTCCCAGGAAGACTGGGAGATAAGGCTTTCAGCCTTCTGGGTAATTACATTTCTTTCTTTTTATTTTTCACCACACAGCAATTTTCTTGAGATATGATTGACATATAAACAGTTGTACATATTTAATGAGGTATGAATGACATTCAAACAGTTGTACCTATTTAATTTGGAAAGTGAAGAAGAGGTTTTGGTGCACATTGTGATGATGTTTTGTGGGTGTTTAATTATCTCTAGATTCATCACCACAATCTATGCAAAAACCTCTTCTTCACTTTCAAAAATTTTCTCTATCCTCTTATGATTATGTGTGGTGTTAGCACTTACTAAATATCTACCCTCTTAAATTTTAAATTATACGTTTCAATACTGTTAACTCTAGATACTATGTACAGTACATCACTAGGAATTATTTGTCTTATATAATGAAAACTGTGTACCTCGACTAATATCTTCCCATTTCTGATGTATACTTTATTATAAGATTTAACGTTTGATTTTTTTTTCTATAGTACTTGCAAGGTATGAATTACTTTTATTACTGTTTTGATTATTCTATATTTTGTTCTTATAGTACTGTTTGGTGTTTATTTTTACTTAGATCTAATTTCAGGAAGAAAATTTCTTGATAAAATTAAGTTGAGAAGCAAACAAAACACGCGTACCCCCTAAGGTTCTGAAATAAAAAGGAAAAATTAAAAGAAAATTTCCAGGGAAGAGATAAGTTCTGTTTTACCTAAATATTTCCTTAGCAATCACATTTCAAAGGAATGGCTCCCAGCTCCCTGAGAAAGGCATTTTTGTGTTGTAAAACTGATAAGATTCTAGGAGGTTTACCTCTCAAAGGGGCAGAGAAAGAAATTACAATTGCAAGTTTTCTAAAGTAAATTGAGAAAAAGGATGTCTGAGGCCTCTAGTCAGGAAGAATTTGTTTAGTGTTTAGAGGAGCTGAGAGGAGCATTAAAGATGTCTAGGTCAAGGTCTTCCTACCTGTTACTGTGCTTTCATGGCACTTTTATTTTAGTTGTTCCAATTGTTTATGTTTCTAAAAGTTTGTGAATTTACAAGATTAAGAAGAGCTTTCAGCTTTCACTGCCCCAAAGGTATCTGTACCAAGCATCATAAATGATTTAATATCTGTCCCTTTGGGCAGGGACAGTATATCTATTTTGTTGACCCCTGTGTCCTTAGTACAGAGTGTATACACAGTACCTGGCACATGGTAGACATTCATTACATATTTGTGGGATGCGTAGAAAATTCTAAAAGAACCCAGTGTTTTCAGAATTCCTCACTGCTCTAACTTAGGGTATCACAGGGTTAAAAGGTCATTTGACTACAGTGTGAATGGACGATTTTGTTAATTAATTAATTTTGGTTACCATGACCGCAGCACTGTCCTGTCCAAAACCATGTCTTCTATCTGCTTCTCTCCTTGGTAAGTCAAGTAAATGCAACACACCAAAAGTCTACACAAGACATCGTTTCATATACATGAGCTGGCTCAAATTAATAGCTCTCATCAATGTGAAAAAATTTTACATGCCCTCTTCAAATTTACAGAAGTGATCTAGAAAAATTAAATGGCATATATCTCTTTTAAAGTTATTTGGAAATGTTTATACTAATGTCATTTTTATTCTCTCAGAAATATTTCCCCATAGCAAATAAAGCACTAACAAGCACTCCATGGATCATGCTTTTTAAGAAATAGTCATTGTAGTTCCATAAACATTTTAAATTGTCACTCAAATATAACCTTGAACTTGAAAAATAGTTTCAATAAAAGGATTAAAGCATTTGTAGAACCTGAAACAGAAGCTCTTCAATAAGTATAGTTCCCCTAAATTCAGTGATTCAGCTGTCTTTCAAATAAAAGAAAAATGATTTTGAATTAAATGTAAAGCCTAGTGAAGTAGATCTTATTAACAATAAATCCAGAAATGTTAAAATTTTTTCTTCCACCAAAAATCGCTTCGGGGTTTTTGTGTGTGACATGGAACAATGATCTTAAATTTTAACACAAGGTAGTCCTTCATGTCCTCCAGGACCAGCCTGTGTTTATACCATAAAAACAACAAAAGCTAATTTGTTCCTTTCTGCATTTAATTTTTCCCCTACAAAGTTTCAGAGGTAGAAGAGTTTTTGTGATGGCATCCTGCATTACTTTTGTCTTTCCTAGATACAAGTCTGTTTACATATTGCTGGAACATCTGGATACAAAGAGAAAGTTCTAATCAATAGCCTTCTGTGTTGTTTCAAGATGCTTTATAATGTTCAGATATTTCCAAATGCCTAAATCACAGAGACAGTTGTCGACAAGTGATTAGATGAGTGGTCTCCCTTTCATCCGGATGTTCTAACTTCCTGTAGGCCCACAGCTCACTGCTCTGTGGCTTCAAAAACAACTTTGATCTGAGCCCATATTTTTAAGGTCTTCTTTAACATATTCACGGCAATAGTAATTCCATAGTTTGTTGAGGGTAATATTTGAGCTGATGTCTGTGTATCTGGAAGAAATTTGTCATCCACACATACTACATCAATTACATGGCTGCCAAAGAATAGAAAACAAATACAGGCCTTCAGTGTAAACAGGAGGGATCGGATCATCTTACTGCGTAAGAACTCACAGGGGAGGCCGTCCCTGCCCAGTGGGATGTGCAGCTTCACAATATTACTGCTGTCCCTGGGCAGTCTTCTAAGTGTCTGCTTTGTCCCCACAACCACAAAGTAACTCCCTCAGCTCCAGAAATTGTATGTTGATGTTACACAAACACTTGATCTTCGCTGCGGTGTGCAATGCCCATTACTATGCTGCGGTAGAGACTATGTTTTATATCCATGGGGAAGATGAAAAATAAAGAAGAAAATAATGTTGTCAGCATTGTCATGAGCAGATGACTGATAAACAACGACCACCTTACACAGGTTATTATGTACCTTACAGCATTGACTCATAATTCTCATCACAATCTTAGGGGGAAAGTGCTATTTTTATTGCCCCTATTTTATAAATGAGGAGGTTGAGGGATAAAGCGCTCTTACCCAAAGTTCCATGACTGGCAAGTGCCAGAGCTGGGATCCAAACTGGGCTCTGAGGTCCCTTTCTGAAACACTGCACTCTGCTGCCTCTGATTATCTCATTTTTAAGGCTTCACCTCTTCCAATTTATTGTACATTGTTTGGTTGTTACCTTTACATTTCTCCTCCGTTCTTATTGAAAAACTTCCTTAGGCTATGTCATAGACCTGAGTAATCCAAAGAACCACACTGTTTTTTTTAGAAAATGATTGTTAGAGCAAGACTCCCTCTCTAAACATTAGCCAGGTATTGAGGCACCTGTAGTCCCAGTTACTTGGGAGGCTGAGGCAAGAGGATCACTTGAGCCCAAGAGTTTGAGGTTGGTGTGAGCTGTGATGACCACACTTTACCAAGGGCAACAAAGTAAGACTCTGTCTCAAAAACTATACAATAAAAATAAAAAGAACAAAATTTTTAAAAAATTAAAAATGATTGTTGTTTTTAGAGAGAGAAGCCTTGAAGTGGGGTTTTGAAGAAGAGTAATGTAAAACTCACTAGATTTGGATTATTTAGCCCAAATAAGGAAACAGTAAGATCCAGAAGGGTCACACAATTTTGCCCAGGTCCCACAGCCCCTTACTGTTGGAGCTGGGATTAGGATTCATATATTCTGCCATGTATGTTAATCAAGTTCAAAATGATGTCCAGTACCCTCTGCACTAATAGAATGGATCACTGAAGAATGGCAGCAAAGGAATAGGCCCCTTAGTAGCTTCTCAATCCATCCTCTATCTGGCAATTTTTCACTCAGTGATCAACTAAAACCATTTGTTGTGATTCTATCAGGAGAACAGGCTTAACACCTTCCCTTTGGGCTCTGTGGACGTGAGACAGTGCACGGCCCGTGCTGTGGGAAGGGGGAGCAAGAAATGCTTTTAAAGATTGTACAAATTGATTTTTTTTAGATATAAATGACTTTAATAAGAAAAATATGCCATCTCTGATGTTCACCATTATGTGCCTGTAGGCACAACTTGTAGTCTCCTTTTTTGTTTTTTGGTGAGACAGTCTCACTATGTCACCCTTAGTACTGTGGAATCACAGCTCACAGCAACCTCAAACTCTTGGGCTTAAGCAAAATAGTCTTGCCTCAGCCTCCCAAGTAGCTGGGACTATAGGCGCCTGCCACAATGCCCAGCTATTTTTTTTGTTGTTGTTGTTATTGTCGCAGTTGTCACTGTTGATTTTAGCTGGCCTGGGTGTGTGTGACCAGCGCCCTACCCCCTGAGCTACAGGCACTGCCCACAGTCAGTAATAATGTTTACTTTTGATACAGTTTTAAGGCCACAGTATCCTATCATTAATTCCATTACTTTTCTTTGCCCTTCCCTGTACTTTTGCTGTTTTTCCCATATTCCTTTCACTGTGACTGTTTTGAAACTTCCAATGTAAAGCCAGTGGCACTTTAATGTTACAGAGCTTGCAGTTATAACCCTTCCTCCTGTTTCAGAATTCCCTTGGCCAGTGTGTCCCCTGTTTCTCCTATATAATTTAATCAAAGTTTTTTATTATCCAGAATGACTGGAATAAGAGATATTCTGGTTAATAGAATACTACCATATTTATTCTAGTTAATGGAATGTTACCTGTTTATTAAATCAATATACTGAGGTATCAATTTTGAAATAAGTTAAATATCCTCATCACTTAATGCTTATTATTTATTCCTTTAATCATAAAATATTTAGTAACTGGCTCAGACAGTGTTCTCAATGTGAGAGAAAAACAATGTCAAACTTTTAATCCTCAAGGAAGGCAGTTCCCGAGTTGCAAACATCTGACTTATATACAACTCGTACTTACAGACGGGGGGCTATTACATTAAGTCCCTGAGTTACAAACATCTGATTAATTTATGCCTTGTACTTACAAATAGAAGCTGTTACAGGTAATAGGTAAATATATCTGTTCCAACTTACAAATTCAACTTAAACAAACATACAGAACCTATCTCATTTGTAACCTGGAGACTGCTTGTTGTCTATATGGAGAGCTAGGTAAGTATCATACACTATGACAAGGGTCATGTGATAAGGATAAGAACATAGCACTCGGGAGCCGTAGGGACTGACCCAGCCTTGGGACTTCAGAGAAACAGTCAAATCATATCTTGGACAATTTGGAAGGCACTTAGAGGTCTGATAGTGCATTAGACGTATCAATACTTACAACTCTAAGTGCTGTAGGTTTATAAAGGTACGCGTTAAGAGTTGTAGATGGACACTGATGGCTAAGCCCTTTTGTCTGTTGTTCATTATTTGCTTCTACCTTACCTCTTGCATCATCGTCAAACTGTACAACTTTTACTTCCGCACGGCAGTCTCTGCTTTCTCTGAATACTTGAGCAAATCAATGTCCGTTTCACTATTATAGGTAGTCCTTACCAGTTAGCCTTTTTCATGGACTTTTCAGGCCACCCCCTTGGTCCTTTGTTACACACAGCACCTCTGGCCAGACAGGAATACTTTTTATCTGTCGAATAGCACTTTCCCCCCAGTGATTTTCCACTTCTAGGTACATAATGGCCTAGAGTGGTCTAACTCATCATTGAGGATCTTGAAGTGGCAGTAAGTCCTTTGTGGGGGAGCTAAGTTTAAGGGTCTGTGATCAAAGAGAAGGCTAAACAAAGCATTCAGGTACTTTTTAGACTCTGCACTGATAGCCAAAGTGCTAATGCAGATAAAGATGTCGTGAGCATGTAACTGAGCCTGGCCTTCGATGCCTTGAGGCTGGAGAACCTGTCCTCTTTCCTTTCTTACAGAGATAGCTCTTTTTTCAAAGTCCTACAGTACAAATCTCTGCCTCCTTTAGGAGACCCACCATCCTCTGCTCATGGAAGTTGGCTTTGTTCAGACCTTTGTCCTAGACATCTTTTTTATATTCAGGCAATTCATGGGGCAAAATGAGGACTCCGCTTTTCAACAGTTCCTTTATCATCCAATTCTCCAGAACCATCCCCAGATCTCCTGATCTGTGGTCTCCAGCCCCACCTGTAATATTTTGGGGCCTCTGCTGCAGCCCAAAAGTTGAATGAGGTTTGAGCATGAAAGTTAATTCCGTGGCTCTTGAGGTTTACTTGAATTGGCTTCTACCCCCATGTGTGAATTAGAAAAAAGCCTTGCATTCTCTGAGCGAGGTCTCACTGAAAGTGTCTGTGACTCCGGAAACAAGCATGCTCATGATGTTTTCAGCACGCCTTTTCCAAACCCGCAGTGCTAACATGATCTTCCAGAGTTAACTCACTTGCAGACTGAATACTGCCCACTCCATCAGACTCACAGAAAGATGCGGCTGGTACTAAAATGAATGACTTAGATCAGTGAGGAGTGTGCTGGGCAGGCGGGAGCCCAGACCTCCACCAGAGCTTCCAGACAGAGGGGCTGACATTGACACCTTTCCCTCCAGGGAGTTGGCAGATCACTTAATCTTACTGCCATCTGTGGAGATAATGGCATGCTAGGAAATTGTTATCTGTCTCACGAGGGGGTTGTGACTGGCTTTTTAGTCCTATCTGTAACTAGGAAAGGCAGCATGCATACTCCAACTTCAGTCCTTTTATTTTATATGATTGTTAAAAGGAAGAAGGGCAGCAGAGATGACTTCCTCCACTGGTAAATAGAGTTTGCAAAACCTTAACTTTATAGCAGCTTTGGGATTCCCCATAGGAGTTTTTAAAAAGGCATCTTATGCCTCACCTTCTGGCCTTTCAGTAACTCATATGAACATGCACAAAAAAATCATCTTCACCTACCAAACACTACTCTTCCCACTCCAGAAGATAGAGCATATTGTGTTTATAATTAATTCAATCCCCCGATCTCTACTTAGCATGGCATGAACAGTCCAAAGATGGCTGCAACAAAATCCCCCATTCCACCTCTTCTTTTTTAAAATATCAACTTTATTGAAATATAATTCACATACCATAAGATGTACCCATTTAAAGTGTATGCAGTGCTCTTTAATATATTCATAGGGAATACAGCCACCACCACCAACACTTTGCTACCACTCCCCTGTCACCCCCAAAACCTTCTGAGAAGTTGCTTCACTTCCTGTTCCCCTTTCTCCATTCCACAGTCCTGGGCAACTAATAATCTATTTGCCTATTCTGGATGTCTTGTATAAATTAAATCATATCACCTAATGTGCACATCATGAGGGTGTATAACAGGCCCCCTGGGTGAGGGGCTCTTCTACAAGTGAAACTTTACTCTGGAAGTGAGAACAATGTAACCTAAAAATTGTACCCTCATATTAATTTGAAAAAATAAATAAATAAATTGAACCATATAATATGCAGGTTTTAGTGACTGGCTTCTTTCACTTAGAGAGAAAGTATTTTCGAGGGTAGTCCATTTTAGAGTGTGCATTAGAACTTCGGGGGTTATGTTTGTTTTTTAAGAACTTTATTTTTATTGCTAGATAATATTCTATAACATAGATATGCCACATTTTATCCATTCATCAGTACATGGACATTTGGGTGGTTTCCACTTTAGAACTATTATGAATAATGCTTTTGTGCGCATTCATGTACAAGTTTCTTTTTGGACCTATTTTTCTCTTGGGTGTACATCTAGGCACGGGATTGCTGGGTTACATGGTGACTCGATGTTTAAACTTTGGAGAAACGACCAAAACTGTTTCCCAGAGCAGCTGCACAATGTTATATTCCCACCAACAGTGAATGAGGGTTCCAGTTTTTTCATATCCTCACCAACACTTGTTCTCATCTATCTTTTTTGTTATACCCATATCCTGGGAGGGGTAAAATGTTCTGTCATTGTGGTTCTAATTTTCATTTCCCTGATGGCAAATGACATTGAACATCTTCCTATACATTTATTGACCATTTATGTATCGTCTTTGGGGAAATGCCTGTTCAACTCCTTTTAATTTGTGTCACTTGATTTTCATTATTGAGTTGTAAGGGTTGTTTATATATTCTAGACACATGATTTGCAAGTGTTTTCTCCCCGTGCATGTTCTTTTGCAATGTGATTTTAAGATTCCTCTTTCAATCTGGGCTGTCTGTACCCTGTAACGAGAAAATGTGACAGAAGTGACTCTAAACACCTTCTGAGCCTGGGTCAGTGGAAAAAACAGTGGGGGAGGGGAGGTGTGAAAACAAACCAAGTCTGACCCACCCGCCCAGTGGTGTGCAACTATTCTGCAGGTTCTGCCTTCAAATTTGGAAACACTTTTTCTTGGAACCTAACTGCCTTGTTATGATAAAGCCCAAATGGCCATGTGGAGAGGTCCCTATAAAGGAGAACCAAGGACCTTGGCCAGAAGCCAAAGCCAGCATGAATGCACGAACTGCCAGCTGTGTGAGGGAGGCAGTCTGGACCTTCCAGGTGTTCCAGTGGAACACCTCCATGGCACCTCCATCAGTGCCATGTGAAGCAGAAGCACCGCCTGGTTGAGTCCTGCCCAGATCTCTGACTCAGAATCCTGAGAAAATAAAGGAATGTTGTTTGAATCTCCAAATATTGAGTCCTTTGTTTCACAGAGGTAAATAACTGAAAGGCAAATGATGCGACTATTTGTGTCTAGTGCAGATACAAAGGTTCCATTGACTGAAGATCCTTGCTAAGAAGAAGATGATGGGTGTCTTCAGTAGTAACAGATCTTGAGTATTTCGGATGATAAATGACTTTCGTGACCTCTCAATGGCCAGATCACATATACCTAAAAGAGAAGCATCTACCTCCAAAAACTTCAGGGAGCAGTTTGTGGAGCTGTAGCTGTACCTGGCAACTCACCCACCAGCTGAAGAGCCAGGACTGGGAACCAGAGGCCTCCCTAATTAATTCCTGGGCTTTGTAAGTAAAGAAGGACATGCCAAGCATCAGGAAGTTTCCATCGAACTTTACCAATAGTTTGTCACTTTGGGACAAGCCATTCATCTTCTTGGAGCTGGTCTCCCCCCTGAGCCTCACAGAGTCTTATGGGATATGTGGGGGAACTTCAGCAGCAACCCCCAATGTAGGCATGGTGGGGTTGGAAGGGGGAGGAGGCCAGGGCTTGGGCCTCCCCATCACCATCCCTTTAGCCAAAGCAGCTCTGTTTTCTTATGATTTATTCATTAGGGAAGAAAGGAATCATTATTTTTGAATTATTATTGTTTTTTAAGAAAAAGAGGGATGGATGGATGGATGGGTGAGTGGATGAATAAAGGGAAGAGGGAAGAATAATTTTGTTTGAGGGGCTTTTTAATGGTACCTTTCAACTAATGAAAGATCAGTGTATTATGGAAAGTGGGAGGATGAGGTTTATGAAATGTGTGCTTTTCTTCTTTCATTCCCTAGTGGAAGACATGGGCTATATCTTCAGTTTGTTATATATAACAGATATTTATCTCTAGAGAGCTCATTAAATAGCAAAAGGAGAATAAATCTGGGTTCAGGTTTCAAAAGAACTTTCTGGTCATGTAGCTATTAATCTCACTGAGATGGTTTGTGGATAATAAGCATTATGTTTTCACCTCCTTAAAGATTATGAAAAAATAATTAATTCTTCATGCATCTTCCTACAGTGGTTTAGGTGACACCTGCCTGTAGGTTATCTGTAGGGCCCTTATTACTTCTCAGTTAGTAAAACTTCCGCGCAAATCATATATAGTCAGATGAACTTTTCACTAATAGTATCCTTGCAATTACGTCTCCACCTAGATAGTTTCATGTGTCATGCTTTATTCCTCCCTCACCAAGAAAAATGTGTAAAAAGAAGGTGTCTACTCTGAGTTAATTATGACATTCATTTGAAGACAATGACTATAATTACTTTTGGGATTTGGGGGCTTATTAAAGAAAACAGCCAGCCTAAACAACAAACAATTTTGGATTTTTGTTCTATGAGCAGAATGCTGCATATCTCAGTTCCCTAGGATTGGACACAAAATCTTTCCATTCACAGGCACACGCCCAGCAGTAACAGTGAACACGGCACACCAGCAGAGACGGGTAACACTTGGCATGTTCTGTCCTCACAGTGTCTCTCATACCTCCCTTAATTTTGCACCTTTATATTTTAGCTGTAAAGGAAGGATAAGACCCTGTTATCTTTCTATCACTAGTCTTTCTGTTGAGACTGATATCACCAGTCATGTGCAATGTCCATTTGTAAAGCAAATACCATCCTCCTTTTCTCAAGGGCTGCCTTCCACCTCCAAATTACAAACAATTTGTAATCACTAAGTGGGTCAATGGCCCACTTAAACTTGGAACACCTAGGATAAATTTTCCCCAATTTTTTAAACTTTTTTCTGAGTCCTTTTATTCACTGAATACAACCTTACCAACTAAATGCAATCAAGTTTACCCACACAAAGATGGCAGTGTTTAAAATGTTCACACGCTACATCATGGAACTTCTTCAAAGTTTCAGAAACAACACCCATGTTGGTGATACAGAGGTGAGCATAACTGCCTTCCCAAAACAACACCCCAGTCAGCCAGTTGTCATCTTTCCTTCCATGGCACTGCCAGAGCCAATTTGCCTGACAGGCCTTAATAAGCTCCACTGTCACCCTTGGCGTATATTCAGTAAGAATAAACAACACAAACCACTGTAGTCACTCCTTTCATATCAGTAAGACAGTAATATTATGGGAAAAACATCCTCTGAGCCCGTGTAGTTTTTGCACTTTAATCAAAAAATGTACTAGCTCCAGGGCCTAACATTTTAGACACAAGTGCCTGCTTCCTTACAAGATTGCTTTCCAGAGAGTATGGTGTGTATAATTCATTATCAACCCTAAAGACACTTAGTGGCAGGGCTGTGAGCATCAGACCGCCTGCCTCGAGAGTCCAGCTGTTCACAGTTGCAAATGCAAATATCAGAGGCAGAAGGTTTCAGGCTTGCTGTCTGTATTTTTAGTTTCCAAACTAGGAATCTGGAAATAAGCTGAAGTGCTCTGCTTTGCATAAAACCCTTTGTTGTTGTTGTTGTTCTCTCATTTCAGCACTGTAAAATACTTACCTCTCCTTCATTCTTCCTTTTTATGGGCTTCTCATAAAAAGCAACTTGGGGTCTCCAGTCCAGTGTACAAATCTGTGTAGGTTGGGATGTTCAACATATAGTTGCTGGACAGTGTGAGGACACAAGGGTTTCTTGGTTGGGAGCAACCCAGAAACCAAATTATTTAATTGATGATGGAGTGTCCCTCCTACTGCTTTTGCAACCAAATTCTGGGACGGAAACACTTTCAGAAGAAGGAGAAGTAATGCTGGACAGAGTGGGGGGGGCAGGTTTATTCACAACATTTTTGTGGAACCAGGAAAGATATGCAGTTTAGACAAAAGCCATAGTCCCTTGCTCTGCTGCTTACGTCTTGAAGTCAACAACATCACCTATTACTCTTTCTCTTAATTAACAGATAAAATCTACACATATTTATGGTGCACAACACAATGTTTTAATGTATGTATAGATTGTAGAATGGTTCGATGAAGCTAATTAATATATCCTATACCTCTCTTGCTTTTCAACGTTTTGTGATGAGGCCACGTTAAATCTGTCTTTGCAATTTTCAAGTATACAATACACTGTTGTTAACTGTAGCCACCATATTGTACAACAGTAGTCTCATATTCCTCCTATATAACTGAAATTTTGTAGCCTTTAGCCAACATCTCCCCAGTCCCCCACCCCCCAGCTCCTGGTAACCACCAGTTTGCTCTTTGTTTCTATGCATCTGACTTTCTTTAAGCTCCACATATAAGTAAGATCATGAGGTATTAGTCTTTCTGTGCCTGGCTTATTTCACTACACATAATGTCTTCCAGGTTTGTTCATACTGTTGCAGATGACAGGATTTTATTCTTTTTAGTATGAATAGTATTTCATTGTGTTTATGGACTACAGATTCTTTATCCATTCATCTGTTATCTGCTGATGGACACTTAAGTTGATTCCATATCTGAGCTATTGATATCACTTGGTTTTTGGAAACAAACTTATCTTTCTTTTTTGTTACTTCAACTCTGAGGGGCTTCAACAGTTTTAGGGGTGAGTCTTCCTCCAGGAAAAGTATGCAATTTCTAATTGATAATTAGTTTCAGTGCATCTCTGTGGCTTGATCAATCAGAAGTCAAAATTAGATCTCTTACTCAGCTGTTCTTCCAGTGAAAAGGCTCTCCTAATTTTCTTTGGCCCTCATAAAGATACCATCCTTTTCATTATCTGTACTGAATGAGGCACTGAATAACAAATGAGGATGGGTTCAGCACCTGGGACAGTTCCTTTCACACTGTTGCTGCTCTGTGCTACGATTTCAGATTACAACTCTGAACTTTTAAAACTCAGCCTGTGATCAAACTGCCAGGGCTTACTTTCCCCAAGGAAAGAACTTCTGCCTCATTATGTGGTATAGTAGGGAAAGAGTTACTGAAAAGTTCTAATCTTGCAGTTGACTGCTGCTTTTGCAATAAAGGAAATTAGGCAGTAGCTGTAAATGTGAATTATCTAAACCAGATGTCTGTAATCATTAAAGGTGAACTTATGACCATTTTCATCTTCAAGCATCAGGGCTGGGGGGAGTCCTGAATGCCTTGGATGAAAGTGTTTTAGAACCAGGCTGGGGGAGCACAAGCCTGAGGTATTTGACAGAAATAGCTGCTTTCATGTCCACTGAAACCAGATGCATCTGGACCATTCCTGCTCTATGTCAATGCCAATAATTGTAAATGGATATGGAATCTCCTTGGAGGCAGTCTTGAATTGGGTACATTTTACCAAACAAGCCTTAAATAGAATAGTATTTTGCTGCTGCAGTTACTACCCTAGACTAAGTCTTTCTTAAATCTCTGCCATATTCAGCTAAGATGAAATCAAAACACAGAACTTGTCTTGACATATGTAATCTTCAGACCCTGGCAAGACAAGTTGTAGAATTGCCAAGCAGCAAAAGTCAAATGCTCAATGATTTTTTTTTTATCTGATGATATACCATAGATCTTTCTATATTTACCAAATATTTCTTGGGGCGAGATCAGTGGTGACATAAATAATATTTAGTTTGAGCCTGTGTTGTTGGAATACTAAATTTTAGTTAACAAATCTTCCCTTGTAGTCCCATGAGGTAAAATTTTGCATGTGAAAAATTTCCAGATTATTTGCAACCAATAGCAGTTTTTCTGGTTTTTTTGCTTTCTGAGAATTGGAAATAAGTGACAAGATCAAGAGAGAGGGAAAGAGAAAGATTCATATTACTGGGATTCCCTAGAGCTAAATTTAGGCTTTTCTAGTTTAAAATTAAAGTATCATGTTTATAGAACTTTTCTATGTAATTTTAACTAAAGGTTAGTTCTTTTCTTAAAACATTAAGAAATGACTCCAGTTCCTCTCATTGATTAATAATGGTACTTTGGGGCATTAGGTCCTAATTTTTGGAGGCTACACCTTAAATGGAATATTTCCTGATATTAAATATGAAGCAGGCTTCTCAAATTCAAGAGATCATTGACTGTCCTCAGCACTGATCATATCAAACATTAACTTCAGATGTGCTAGAAACATTGTTTGTCTCATTGTCTGAAAATATTGCAAAAAAACACGTCTTGTCTTCTGTCAAATACATTTTTTCTGAGTGTGATTCCTTTTGCATAATTGCAGTACAGCCACTTGAGAAACCAAAAATACTTTGTAAGTGTTAGCAGCTGACGACTGGAGAGGTTCTCCTCTTTTATGGTGTCAGTATTCTCCTTTATGTCTTCTGGCTTGTTGACCTCCGTCGCTCACTGCCCTCTGTGTTCATAGACACACCCTGCTCACCTCACCGATGTTCAGGAACTTTAGCATGGTGACGAAGACTGTTGGTGTCTCAGCAGCTCTCGACTATATACTATGAATATTTTCTGGAAAGTTAGCTACTGGCTTGGCCACTGTTCAGAATTCTGTTTCAAACTGATCCTGCAGTTCCAAAGTTTTTACTTTGTTTCTGAGGGCTACAAGCCGTTGTTGATCAGCTTGCAGTATTTATAGAGCAGGTAGCTGCACCTGTGGTCTTCCTCAAGCAGTCTTCACCGCATTTCTCTCTCCTGCCCTTCCCACCCCTGCACAGAAGCTGGTTATCAGACCTTCTGTTATCTGTCATTTGTTTCCAACCCCGCAGAGCTATTGCTAGACCAAGCCCAGCTGCAGTGCAGATAGAGTGGCTGTCTTCCAGCTCACTGCTCGTGACTCAGACTTGCTGATGGATGCAAACAAGGTAGTCAGAAGACTATTTAAGAATCTACTTGCAGTAACAAAGGCCAGTGTATGTTCCAGCCATATGGGTCCCTAAAGATGGCCCCTACTCTGTAGCCTTTAGCTGACTTTTCAGCTTGACACAGTGTTGATGCCACGTTGAAGGGGCTTCACTTCTCTCCACTGTACTGCCCTTCCATAGTACATTCATCCCGTCAAACCTGCATGCTGTCTTCTACGAGATGACATTTATTCTCACGTCTGGCCCATGTGCATTTTGTTACATATGCCTCCAGGGTAGAGAAACTTTATTGTGCACTTTTCTTCTCCTGCAGCAATTGTCAGCACATCATTTGTGAAAGAACTGACAAATAACTAAAGGTTCCAGCTGTCTCTAATCATTCATTCAGCTCCAACTAAGCAAGAAGCCTCTGATGAGCATAGTACCAGTTCCCAGGAAGAAATCTAGGAGAAATAAAAGACAGCGTTCCTGCTTTTGAAGATCTTGGAACTTACTGGCAGAGTCTCAACAATCTCTTATCAAAGAAGTTTTAAACATTTAGAATTTATCTTTTATATTGCCTGTGTAAACTAAGGTCATAGGCATGCTGGGGCACATCAAAGACAAGCACATGATGTGGGATAAGGTTCATCTGGACATTTCAGAGAAGAGGAGTGGCAAGCCACACTTATAAAGAGTTAGGATTGGGTCAGAGGAGGAAATAGAAGGAATCACAGACAAAACAAAAAAAAAAGGAATGGATGGATGTGAGAACAAATGTCATCTTGTAGAAGATAGCATGCAAGTTTGACTGGAGTAGAAAATGCTGTTAGGAAAAAATATGAAACATTAGATTTCAGGGATGGTAAAGCAGCAGAGGGACCATGATGGGGGCCTGGAACACCAAGCACGGGAGGTGAATCTAATAACTCACTACCACATGGTCCAAGGCAGTGTTTTGTTTTGTGTTTTTTAGGTGTTGAGATACTTACTTACCTGATCTTTACATCCTGGAACTAGTTCTTTCTCATGGTCCTTGGATACAAGTCAAGACCCAATTAGGGGAGAAAAACTCACAGTAAATTGAACATGGAAAGTTGGATCTAAAGAGTTCTTATTTATAAGATGAATTTGAAATAATAAGAAGTTAGGTGATAAAAAATTAAAGAGCTCTAAAGAATATGAGATTATCAGAAATAATCAGGAACCGCTGCCCTTAGGACTTGGTATGGCGTCCAAGGAAGGGCCTTTTCCCCCCCAGGACTGAGATCCAGACCTTGTTGGAAAGGGAAGAGCTGTGCTCACTAAATGGCAGAGAAGTTACTGAGGTACCATGCTGGTAGAACTTGCTAGAAAAAAATCTGTCTTCTAGAACTTGCTCTGCCCTTGGGTGATGGGAAAAACTGTTAACAAGGAAGTGTCTCATCTTCTACAAAGTCTCTGCAACACTCTTTACTGATAAAGTTTAACATCATACTATTGACAAAAGAAAAGTATTTAAAAGGTTTAGCTCAATTTTTGCATAACAGGCAATAATGGATGAGTTTGCAGCTCAGGTAAAAATTAATAGCTGGAATACCTTGCTCTCTTATCTCCTAAGAGTTTCCCAATGTCTTCTTTCATTTTTGAATATAAAATCATAGGCTCGGCGCCTATGGCTCAATTGGCTAAGGCGCCAGCCACGTACACCCAAGGTGGCGGGTTCGAATCCCCACCCCGTGCCCACCAAACAACAATGATGGCTGCAACCAAAAAATGGCCAGGCGTTGTGGCGGGCACCTGTGGTCCCAGCTACTTGGGAGGCAGAGGCAGGAGACTCGCTTGAGCCCAGGAGTTGGAGGTTGCTATAAGCTGTGATGCCATGGC